>SNQJ01S0039245.1:38178-53124 GCA_010110895.2 Picea sitchensis
AAGCACTCAAGCACAAGTGATCTTAAGAATAGTACTTCTTTAAGTACAACCCATTTCTGGGTTCACTCAAAGGGATACCGTCGTAGTCCACTAACTTGTAAGCTCCTTTCTCCAAAAATCCTTTGACGATATAAGGACCTCACCACATAGCTTCAAATTTTCCAGGTCCTAGCATATCCTGATCTTGTTCGTAAAGGAGAACCAGATCACCTTCGGAGAAAATGCGTGGCTTGACATGTTTTTCATATTGGGCTTTGACGTGTTTCTTCTGGGCTTCTATAACTAGGGTGGCATCGCGATAGTTTTCATCTAATTGCATGAGATACAACAGACGTTCTTCTTCGACAAAAGTGTTTGGGAAAAGTTTGACGGCTAGTTTTAGGGAAGGTATCTCACATTCAACCGAAAAGATGGCTTCTAGACCATAGACTAACTGGAATGGTGTAAACCTGGTAGCAGACTTAACATATGTCCGATAAGCCGACAATGTTGAAAACAACATCGTGTGCTAACTATTTTTGTGAATCCCTATCATTCGTCGAAGCATGGTAATGAGGATTTTGTTTATTGCTTCAACTTGGTCGTTGGCTTGTGGGTAATAGGGTGTTGAGTTTTCATGGTGAAGACCCAACTTTTCAGTGAGTTTGGACATCATGAAGTTTCTAAAGTTGCTACCGTAGTTAGTAATGATCACTTGAGGAACACCAAACTGAGCAATGATGTGATTGAATATAAATAATGTTGCAGTCCTTCTGGTATTGTCGAATGTTGGCATCACCTCGACCCATTTCGTAAAATAATCTACGGCTACAATAATGTAACCATGCCCCCCGGTCGAGTGAGGGTGACATGTCATGAAATCGATACCCCATTTCGCAAAAGGACCAATGGAGACCACAGGGTGTAGAGGAGCAGGCTGTGATCATATTTTATTGTTGTAGTTTTGGCAAGTGTGGCATTTTTGGATGGCAATTATACAAGCGTTGAATAAAGAAGGCCAAAAATACCCTACTCGTAAGATCTTCTGGGCAGTAGCATACCCAGACATGTGACCACCACAGGCTCCAGAATGGTATTCATTGAGGTATTTCTCGGCTTCGTCAAATGTGAGGCAGTGTTGAAAAACGGAGTCAATCCCACGACGATAAAGAGTATCATCGAGGATAATATACTGGCGGGCTTGGTAGCGTATTCGATGGTGGTCAGTTCTAGAAAAATTGGGCCATAAAGTCTGGGTCTAGAGATATATGATGATATCTCCATACCAAAGGTCATCACAACTAATCAGGAAAAGGGATTCATCGGGTAATGAATCTGCTGCTACATTTTCCATCTCAGAGCAGGGAAGGTCGCATATCAACTCATCAAACACCAAGGATATCTTGGACTTAGCACATTCGAATTCTAAGTCAAAATACTAGAGTATTACGATCCATTTGGATTATTTTCCCCCTAGCAATTGGCGTGTAAGAATGTGTTGCATAGGGTTGTAGTTAGAAATTACCGTAATTTTGCGAGACAGGATATAGTGTCGGAAACGTTGAACTACTTGGACGATTGCCAAGGCCATTTTTTCAACATGTAAATACTTGGTTTCAGTAGTCGTGAGACTCCAAATCAAGTCATAGATGACATGGTCATCATGAGAATCATCCTCCTATATGAGAACCATAGCGATGGTATAGTCTGATGCTGGGAGGTAAAGGAAATAATCCCGACTGTAATCAGGTGGGAAGAGTAGCGGGGTACGTGTCAAAGATAGTTTCAAAGCTTCGAAATATTTGTTGGCAGTGGTATCCCATATGAACTCAGAACCTTTCTTGAGCAGTCGGGGTCAATCCCCAGCATTTATTCATAGCTCCATGTGAAGACATCATGAAATTCTTGGAAAAGAGACTTGTAGGTGACAACTTCATCATGGGAACACGAAGCTCTGATATGCACATTTTTGACAACTCTAGGTTTTATGGATATGTCGAGGGGGATGGTGGGTGAGATATTACTTAAGTTCCCTTCATATAACATCTCATGTGTAGAATTAGGAATGGTAGAAATGATGACAATGGTCAACGGGGTCAAGATTCGTTGGTAACCCTCAATGGTGTGTTGTTCCAGGAAAAGGATGGAACGATGATTTCCATCATCCCAAGGGGTATCTTCCATGGACATAACAGACATAATCATCTTGTTTGTAGGAAAAATGAAACATAATGGATCTAGAGATAAATCACCAAGAGAGGGGGTTGCCGATTGAATGGCTTGATAAGTGGATTCGACTGGACTCAAAGGCATTTTGTCGCCATAACGAAGATGATCGTCGGGGTTGGGTACCATCCATGGGTTGTAGGACGTAGGGGTTCCATGAACAGAGGTGGAGATCATGTGGATCGAGGTGACAAACGAATGTGGAACATCGGGTGGTGGAATGGGGAAAGTACCCATCAAATAGGAATCTTTAAGAAGACCCACACCAATGTTCTCATATCCAAGGGGGGGTTTTGCAATGAAAGGTATTTTTCAGTATGTGCATCAGAGTGAAAGAAGGTCAATTGGTCTACAGTAATGACTTTTCCTTGATGTGGGAAACGCACGACATAGAAAAGGGTGGGCACAACTGCACGCATGTAATCAATCCAGCTACGGCCAAGTAGAAGGTTGTAATCGAGAGGAGAGTCAAAGACCTCCACTTCAACGTTGATTGTTTTTCCTTCTAACGTAATAGGCAACGATGGGAGGACACCATAAGGCTTAAAACTAGATCCATTGAAGGCTTTGAGCATGTTGTGGGATTCAGTCAAAGGAGGAGAGCCGATGGATTTCTAGCAGGTAATAGACATGACACACGTCGAGGCACCCTCATCAATAACTATTCTACAAATGTTTTTGTCAGAGACAATAAATTGTATTTGGAATGCAAGTTGAGGGGGTAGCCTTGGAATGTGATCTTCCCAGTCAAAAATTATTAAATTTGTATCTGTAGGGTCGATTCCACTAATAGCTTTCAATAGTGCCTTTCGTTGTATAGGACAACTCTAAAGGACTTCAAGAGTTGACATCGCGGATGGTGCTTGGGCCAGATCTTCGACAATATTGTAGTTCTGGGAAGAACGTGCATGAGGATTGAAAGTTGATTTTCGAACAACACCCTTTGGAGGAGGGTGAAGGACTATATCTAGGCTTGGTCATTAGAGATGAAGAGGACC
Organism: Picea sitchensis; assembly: GCA_010110895.2. Lineage (NCBI taxonomy): Eukaryota > Viridiplantae > Streptophyta > Pinopsida > Pinales > Pinaceae > Picea > Picea sitchensis. The sequence continues at coordinate 41,382 of SNQJ01S0039245.1, forward strand.
ATTGGTAGGTGGATTCGTGGGAGATGGCTAGACCGACGAAGGAGGTATTGCATCAACGTTCTCTTTGGAGGAAGAATAATCTTTGGCTTGAGTGGTAAGTGTGATGTCATTCAGCTTTGAATCACCTGTACACATTAAGACATAGGATGTGTTGGAGGGGGAAGGTTGGTCATGGATCACCAATTGGGCCAGTTTTTGAGAGGGGAAGGGTTGTGATAATACGGCTAGAGTGGGGGGTTTTGTGGTCCCTTGAAGGAACTTAGTAACCTCGGATCGTCATGGACAATCCTTATTGTAGTGATCATCACCAAAGATAAGACAAGGGTATCAGGGTTTTTGATTATCCCTATCATCAACAGGTGGTGTTTTTGTTTTCTCAGATTGCGGATTATTTTTATCCTCCTTGTTCTTACCCTTTCCCTTTTTGGATTTATTTTTGCCGGCGGGGGTAGATTGAATAGAGTTTACCTCAGAAGTCTTGCCAGTGGGAGGGGTAGGAGACAGAGCATTTTGAACATTAGAAGAAATGGATCTGGGGTTGTTGCTAGAGGTTTGGACGGAATGAGGTTGGGCATGGAAAGTGCCAATCACACCGTCAGCTGCATGAGAGGAAGCAAGAGTAGTTGAAGTAGCGAAAGTAGAAGGACGAGGTGCGTCAGGGAGTAAGTCGTAAAGAGTCCTCGTTTGTGAATAAACAAGGTCGAGGTATTGAGCACAACTGATTGCATGTTCTTCTGTGACAACTCCACCCATGGAGATGTCACGAGCGATGTCATTCATGAATGATTTCATGAACCAATCTGCCAGCAATTGATCGGGAATTTCGAGTTTGATGGGACATCGTCTCCATTGCCACTCATGAATGTGATCAGAGATATGAGTGGCTTTGGTTTATTTGAAAGAACTTAAAATCTTGGTTCCTGTTTCATAGCGTATAGGTAACTGGTAGTGTGTGAGGAAATCCATAGAGAGGGTGTTGAAGTCAGTGAATAAGCCTCGTGGTAATTCTATGTACCACTTCACGATGGAACCCATGAAGGTTCGCTAAAAAAGGTGTAACCGAATAGATTCATCCATCGAGGAGTTGGATGAGCACCAAAGGTGAAAAGTCATTACATGATTATTTGGGTCATCTCTCGATTTACCATCGAATTTAGGGATGTTGGATGGTAGTTTGGTCGGTATGGTGGGCCATTGAGGAGAGTGATGGATCGGATCATTTAAAATCCTCGAAAGATCAGGGAGGTCCAGCATGGCTAAGAAGGGTAACTGTCTATTCACATGTGGGTACTGGTGAATTTGGGGAGGGAATCTCGTTGGTAGACCAATGGGACCATAAGAAGTTTGCATATAATGTGAAGATCCAAGAAGATTTGGTGGTTGGTGTGGAGGCAAATAATTCATAGGTTTGTGCCCTTGAACAGGGGCATGGGGTTAAGCATTCAAGCCCCAAATAGGATTAGATGTGCCTGGATATGGTTGGCCTATACTATGGGGTATGACGGAGCTAGCTTGAGGTTGTTTCCCCCCAGTTGAGTGAGGATTATGTTGTATAAGATAATTCCAATATTGGTCCAAGGATGAGGGTATGTTTTGTCCATCGGATGGGGTCGGTGGGGGTTGCATCCCTATTGGGATTTTTCCTACAAAAGGGGATTGGGTTTGGCCTCCTTGGTGAAATTGTCCACCAACAGGAATCTAGTAATTAGGGGTGAAAGACGGGATGGTTCCACTAGGGTCGATGCCTCTGATAGAGGATGGAAGAGGTCCTCTGGAAGGGCGTCAAGGAAGTGTCGAAATAAAATCGGGAACAAGATGGTGCCCAGAAGAATTGGAAACGCCAAGAGTCCTGGATGAGATTTGTGTAGGAGCGGGAATAGAAGCATTCAACACATGATATCTGGGCAGAAGGGTTGGGGTGAATCTGGGAGAAAATGGTGTGCCAATGGGGGCTTGGCTAGCCACTATAATCTCGGTGTGAGGACTCGTAGTATCTGGGACCATTGTGTAATGGACCATTTTTAGAGGGATAGTCAAGATGTGGTTAGCTAGAGGAGCATCTGTACCAGGAAAATAATAGGCAGTAGTAAAAGGTATTGTGTCTGGATCAGATGTTTCGGGCAGCTTAGGTGCGACACTGATATCAACGCCTGCTCTGGAGCCAAAGAGATCTCGTCTAAAACTGCCAATAGTCCAAAAAGGATATTGACCCTCAGGTCCTATGAAAGGTCTAGTTGGTGATCCAGAAGAATGAACAACTATATCTCCGAAAGAATTCACTCAAACAATAAATCACTCAGAGTGGGGAGGAAGTCGAAAGTCCTCTCAAGAATTGGTAATTCAAAACCGTTCTAAAGAGTTAGTTCTTTCCACTGGTGGAGTGGCAACGTCTTGGACTTCACTCTGTTAATGAGATCCCTCTGGTGAGTTGGTAGGAAAGGTTTGAGAACCTTCCAGATCTTCTGGGTGTAGGCCTTGAATTCTACGTGAACGGCGTGGAGGGTCAATTGTGATCGAGTTAGAATTTTACGAAAGAAATTCTTTGGCCAACTTGGGTAAACAAATAACACGCGCTAGTAAAATCTAGGAAGAAAAACCAAGAAAACAGGACCTTCCAATTCTAAAGTCACTAGCTGGTGATGAAATCCAATGTCGCAACGATGAGACAAGAAGGAGTTGGGTTAGGGTTGAAAATTTACATTGATGACCTACTTAACGGACTTATACCCTGGTGCAAGCTCCCACACACAATCATGGGTATACCCTCCAAGGAGCCCGAGTGAGTATGGACAACATTGATTACAGGTACCGTGAAGACTTACCCCTTCACAGTCACCTAGTGTAAGACCCTAAGAATATAGGCTACTAAGGTTACCACCAACAACAATGATTCCTGGGGGAACAGTCGACAGTATGATCTACATGCAAGGGCAAGGTATCTAGCCCGAAATCAGCTTGAGAGGCTTCCACTCATCATTGTGGGTATACCTTCAAGTGACCTCCATAATACGTGCAATCTCTACACCGATATCAACAAAACAGGGTGAGTAACTCTGTTAATCTCAATGAAACCTCAGGTTTGACCCCTATGTGAGAAGGACTTCCCAGGACAAAATGTTGCAAATGGAATTTGACACTCCTTATCACAAGATACTATTGCATGTTTTGTGCTTTGGAGAGTGTGTCTCACTTCCTATTCCAAAGATCTAGCCTAGCTAATGTTGGTGTAAAAGAGCCCTAGAAAAAGTTACTAGTTGAATTTTAAAATTGCGCAATATTATTAAAGGCTGTTGTTACTCAAAAGGAGACGGAAATGAAACTAATGTTGTGTGAGACTCTAACCCAACAATGCATAAAATAGGAATGAATGATACAATTTTTTGTTCGATGAGTCCTATTTATAGGAGGGAAAGAGGAGTTTTCTGGAACAATGTGAACTATGATGTATGATCTTCTCTGAAATGTAATATCAAACCACCATGAAAAATGCAAATTTCCTATCCATTCTCTTTCAATACTTGACTGTCAATATTTTTGAATAAAAAGTTGCTTAAAAAAATAAAATTTATTTAGTTTTATTAGAAACCAAGCAACAGGGATGGAACTAAGAAAAAGTAAGCAACCAACGAAAAAGAAATACACAACAAACACCCAAATCGATCTTTTAATGAAGACAAAAATAACAAACTGACAAGACCAGTCTCTTCAAATGCACATGGGTAACAATTTTCGAAGTAATAAGCAATTGAAAAGGACAAATAATCTCAACTTTTAATCCAATCAAAGGCTCTTGACCAAACAAGCACTCAGATTTCTAAACCGGAGATTATAACCTTGTTAAGAAAAGGTCAAGAGGTAAAAATTGAGAAAAAATGATCAAGAAGAGCTTTCGATTTCCAAAAAATAATAATTCACAAGATTTGAAGTCAAGAAACATTCAATCACTAGCCAAAAAAGTTCTTCCTAGACACATAAACAAATCTGGGCATCTGAGGACACAAAAGACTTAATCCAAAATTTTTACTAGTGAGTTCGCAGGCTGGCAGTGGAGTACAATGTGAGAATTAAGTATTCTTCCATGCTAGACATAGGAAGGGTGTGAGAAGTTCGCAATAAACTAAACATTGGGGTGCAAACCTCAGTTATTCTCATAGGCTACAGAAAGGTGCAGTGTGAGAAGGTCTATAATCAAGCAAATTTTGGAAAAAATACAAAACCTCTGAGGGAATTTCTGGATCCAGGGAGTCTGTAAGGGTCTCCTCAAGACTCAGAGATTGATGGGAATGAAAAAGCGTAGGTCAAGAGAAAATGGCCAATAAAAAACCACTAAAATGGGTTTTATCCCCAGTGGATTCACCAATTTTGTTATCGGATACATCTGTAGGTGCGGACACTAACAAATCTCCCTAGATCCACCTGGATCTAGAACAAAATAGGATAGGACACGACTATTTCCCTAAGTTGCAATCATTGAATCTACTGCTAAGGAGGAATGAGTGGCATACCTTTATATCGCTTCCTTAGGTCTCTATTGTTCTCGCTTTGCTCCGGTGCTCTTGTGAAATCAGTTCCAAGACAACACAAACCAACCAAAGTAAAGATAGAAAAGTATATTCAATCTCAACCTATGCATATGATCAAGGAGTTATGCAATAAAATAAGAGTGATTTTATGGGAAAGGGGCATCTCGCTATATTATATTAAATGAAAGTAGAAGATACAATCAGATCGCCTTGATGTCACAATCTTCCTTTCAATGACCCTTGGTTCTAACACACACACTTTCTCTAAATTTGCATGAATAAGATCCAATGCAGCCTGATAGACCAAATAGAGTCTTCGAGCTTCTATCTAAGCAGAGTTCTTCACACAATTATTTCACCAATTCTTCATTCAATCTTGCTTAACCTTTTCCATGAGAAACCTATCAATATATAGGAGAAGAAGGGATGGCTACATGGATGAGGATGATCCCACCAAATCTGAGAAGTCAGTAGGATGCCAACCATGCAAATTCCAACTCATTTTCTAGAAGATTTCCTTCTAGAACCTTCGTGACCTCTTCTCTTCTTCAAGCTTAAAAACAGGTTCACACCCTACCTATAGAGTAGAATGTGAAGAGTTCACACCCTAAGTGTGGGTGGCCTGTGAGAATGATGGATTTTCGCACCTTGTAACATAGGCAACCTGTGAACTCATCTTAAAAATGTGTTTTTTAGAAGAAGACAACAGTCACTTTTCTCAGGAAAAAAGTCCTTGTGGGAGCCTGAATACATCACTTGTAGAGACATCACCAGAGTGACCAAAATCATGTGTAACACCCTCGTTCTTTTGTTTGGCCTTAGGATTCAACGAATGCACATTGCATACATCCGACCTCTAGGTAGGGGGAATAACCAAACTTGGATTTTGGTTGGCCATAGTCTATTGTATCGACAATTGTTGCAACTGATTTGACAACAAATCCATGGAATTGCTTTGTGTTGAGCCCACAATTCCATCGTCATGGGGCCCATAATTTTTTTTGACCTTATCAAGATTAGACTATGGTGCATCTAGCAATATCTCATAGAGCATGCCAGACTGAGAGTAGATCAGTTCAAGTTGTTGGGATCGAATAATATCCTCCTCTTTTGAAAACACCCTGAAATTAGCTACGTCCTTGGATACACAGGGCACCAAAGACTTCAAGAACCACTCAAGAAAGAAAGAAGGAGGGACCTTGACGTTAATAAATCTCTTTCTTCCTCAGTCGATCCAATGGGCATGGGTATAGAGACTTGTCGGAGGTTCCATTGAGTATGGAAGGGGTTACCCCCAACCAACATTCCTTGTGAGGGAACTGAGCCCTGCCAAGGATTCCAAAGACACTATCTGGAGTATACTCTAGTCGTCACTTCCTGTGAAGGAATGGTACCTTGCACTGGGTTCTGTTGACCAAAGTTGGGGTTTCCCCCAGTCAAGAAAGTGGTAGAAGAAAAATATTTATTTCCAAACACACCCAACAAAGAGAATGTCATAGATCCCACCAGCATTGTATAAGATGAAGGTCCTAAATAGTCTCCACCAAACAAGCTATAATTAATATTCGGCCCGATTGGCTACTAAAACACATCATTGAGCAAAGGGGACAGTGGAGGTATATGACCTCCACCATAAGGGATAGCATTAAAAGGGACAGTAGTGCCCTCAATTGACCCTTACAAGGGAGTGTTTGAGATCCCTGCCCCCAAACCCATGGTATGTAAGGTAGAATAAATAAGAATCGAGTTTGTATCAAAGTTGAGCATCCCATTAAAGGTATCAGACCACTTCCCGAAGTCGTGGGAGTCAGGACAAATGTGGTCCTAACTGGCGAAGGTGGGGGAGGAGGTAGGATGCCCCCTCCTATAGTATCCATAATGAGAGTACAAGGACTCTCGGATGAAGTAGCAGCATTCGCTTCCATTGTCACTCGTAGAACTAGTTGGTGCTCAAAAGATGTCACCTCCGGAGGGATAATCTGAATGAATATCAGCACCGACAAGTTGGTAATTGGAGGATTGGCTAGCCTGAAACCTTCAGTTTCAAGGTTAGAGATGGTGGACTCCTCTGGAGCCAATACTCTCAGAGTAGACTCGGGCACAGTTTCTTGTGGATCAGTAGCTTCGAATGACCCTTCTTGATCAATTCTTCACCTCAACGGTGGCGAAGCTGGCTCCAAATTTCTCGGCGACAGACCCTGAATCCTTCATGACCGGTGGAGCTTTTAATCTTCCACTTTTTGAAATGATAAAATGACACAATAAGGCTTGACTAGTGTGGAACACAAACCACACACTAAAACGTTTCCTAAACATAAATCAAGTAGTTGACTAACTAGTGGGGAGGATGGTTACGCCAATCGACACTAAAGAAACTAACCGGTGCAAGTGCAACTCAAACATGAAAGCACCCTCTGCATATACTCTACGAAGCGCGATCCGATGTCCACCCTAGGTGATTGTTTTAAACCACATCCTTTGGGATTTTTTTAAACCATACAATGAATTTTTTAGCTTGCATACTAGCTCCTTCTTTCCCTTCACAACAAAGTCTTCTCACTACTTCATATATATTTCTCCTTCCAGATCCCCATGTAGGAATGTTTTCTTCACATCCATCTATTCTTCTTTGCTAGAAGGAAAATCCCCCTATAACTATACAAAGGTTTAGGATATAGAAATAAAAAATGACCTCCTAAAATTCAATCTAGTTTCTACACTACCCCAAACATACCAAAATAGATGAACAAAAATCAGTAGAAGAGAATATCGGCAACTGCACCTTTTATCCAACGTCTGGTGACGATCTCCTCAAGCTCTGTAACTTCAAAGACTACAAGTCTCCTCCCAAAGATGACCTACATCCAAGGCTAGGCAAACAAGGATACAATCATGCTATATTTATTCATAAATTAGGGTTAGATATCAAATGTTATATATAAATCAAATAAAATACATAAAACATCATCATTTGGGATAGGGAAAAGAGATTATTTTATTCATTAAAAAAATACTGAAACTTACAATCCTTGTCGGCCGCCATTCTGCGAACCTGGTCCAGGCTCCTCTTTACAATGCTCCAAGTAAACCTTCAATAAGCCTCTTCTCACAATATACTAATCACCTCAAGGAAAGGGAATGGATTGAATGGAAGAAAAGGGATTGAAGAGGGAATGTTAAGGCAGTAACTCACAAAATTTTGCAAATGCTTGGGCAAGAAAGGGAAGTGAAATTGGGCAAGGAAGGGAAGTGAAATTGGGAAAGGAAGGGAAGTGAAATTTTTTATGAAATGAGACTGCAACACCTCCTTTTATATGACAAAAGGATGGTTATTTGGTTGGGGGACTTGCTATTGTTACCCATGATTTTGGTCATCATGATGGTGTATTGATGATGGTGTCTCAGGCTCCTCATAAGAACTTTCCCCTGAGAAAAGTAACATTCGTCTCTTCCAGAAAACTTACTTTTGAAGAGAGTTCACAGGTTTAGAAGGTATGCTACTTGTTCCTTCCTACTAGCTAATTCAATGGTCATAACTTAGGGAAAGAGTCATGTCCTATCTTGTTTTGTTCTAGATCCAGGTGGATCTAGGGAGATTTGTTAGTGTCCGCACCTACCAATTAATCCGATAACAAAATTGGCGACTCTGTTGGGGAGATAACCCATTTTCTTTGTGGTTTTTGGTATTTTTCTTTGGCAATTTGTTCTTGCCTTACCTTTCTCCATTCATATCAATCTCTGAGTCTTCAGGATACCCTGATAGACCCTCTGGGTCCAGAGGCCTCTTCAAATTTTGTGTCTTTTTCCAAAAATTTGATTAGTTTCATACATTCTCACACTGCACTCCACAGTGGCCTACGAGAATCTATTGAGTTTGCATCCTACTTTTAGGTTCAGTGCGAGGTTCTCGCACTCTGCTCAAAGTTGGCCTGCGAGAATGACCTATTCTCACACTGTGTAATACTCTCAGCCTGTGAACCCTTTTTTTAAAATTTTGGCTTTAATACTTTTGCATGATCAACTACCCAGATCATTATAGGTGCCTAAAAAGAGTTTCTTGGACCATTGGTTGATGTTTTTCTTGTCTTCGCTTTTGTACACAAACAGTCTTAGGAAATCAAGGCTTTTCCTGTCCATTTTTCTTGACTTTCATTTCTTGACTTTTCTCGGCAAAGATATACTCTCTGATTTTGGAATCTGAGTGTGCTTGTTTGGTTAAGAACCGACGATCGGTTGAAAGTTGAGTTTCTTTGTCTTTACCATTTGCTCATTATTTGAAAGATCATTTTTCTCATGCAATTAAAAAGACTAGTTTAGTTTGCTTGTTATTTTTGTTTCCATTGAAAGATTGGTTTGGGTTTTTATCTATTGCTTGTTCATTAGTTGTTGGTTTTCTACATTCTCACCATCATGGTGTAGGTCCTTTTTGAAAAGTGAACAACGTTTTTCTTTCAAAAGAATTTTTGTCTTCGAAAGTATTGAAAATCAATTGTTGAACTTATTGAAAAAGAAACAATAAAGAATTGTAATTGATGTGTGATTTGTTGCAATTGCCTTTTAAAGGAAATTGTGTCTTGTAGTTCAAGTTTGATCCGGAAAACTTCTCTTTCCCTCCCGTACATAGGATTCATTGAATGAAAATTGATATATATTTCATTATTATCCATGCATCATTGGGTCAGAGTCTCATAGAACATCAGTTTCATCTCCATTTCCTTTGAGTAACAACAGCTCTTAATAACACTGCGCAATTGTAAAATTTAACTAGTAACTCTTTTCTAGGGCTCTATTACACCAACATTTAGCTAGGCTAGAGCTTTGGAATAGGAAGAGAGATACACTCTCCGAAGCACAAAACACACAATAGCATCTTGTGTTAAGGAGCGTTAAATTCCATTTACAACATCTTGTCCTGGGAAGCCCTTCTCACACAAGGGTTAAACACGAGGTCGCATTGATATTGACAGAGTTACTCACCCTGCTTTATTGATATCGGTGTAGATATTTCATGTATTATGGGGATCACTTGGAGGTATACCCACAATGATGAGTGGATGTAACACCCTGTTTCCCCTAGTTTGTAAAAATAATTGGACTGGCCAGAACTGTGGCAAACTCATGACTGTGAATATGTGATGTGAATGGACCTTGTGGAAAAGGTCAATGAATGTGAATAACATTATGAATTTATATTGTAGGACTACTGAGAGGGGATGTGCATAAAAAGAGACCATGATGGTGGTGGAAGGCACCTGGAAAGGTGGCGTTAACTTCCACCGAGAATCAATATCGTATTTGGACTCCACTGGCCCAGAGAACCAAAAGCGGCTCACTGGCCCCAAATTAAATGTCTCGCAGGCTGGCAGGTAGATGGCTCCTTAGAAATTAATGAGGGATGGGGAGGTGAACAGCCCATCCGTAGAGCCGTCAGGCCTGACCAGCGCGAGGGAAATCATGCCACACGCAACCTCACAAGAGGCTAAGGCATGGGGTAGAAGTGACTGGGGGAAGACGCGAGGGGAGAAAGAGAACTCTGGCGATATGAAGAGTGAGTGATAGTAGAGAGGAAGGAGAGTAACCTTCACTCATGGTCACTGGTAAGCGAAGACAGTCTCATAGCATCGTGGTCTCAGCTCGGGGGTGGCTAACGGTAAATCTATTGGGAGTCACTGAGCCTACGGTTGGGTGGAAACAAGTACCCCTCTCAGCAGTTGCATAACCCCTGGTGTTATTTCTGATAAGTGTTTTGCCTCTAGCATATTGAAATATATATTTATTCTGACATTTATGTTTATAAGCTGTGAAATGGTAAATGATTTCAGAGTAAGAATGTTTGTATGATGTTTTGATCAGTACTGGTAGATGCATGTTTATAATCAAAAGACTACGTATGGATTATGTCTTCATAAATCGCTATTTATATGCATACTGATCTAATTCAGACTGCATGTATGATTCGTGGGAGAAAGGTACCCTTATCTGCCTCAGATAGTACCCTGGGTAAAAATCTCCCCATAGAGATACCCTCCTTGAAAATCCCATCAAGAACCGAGAAAGAGAATGTGAAGGCGCAAGGCCTTAGTAACCCTGCACGAGGAGGAACGATCCTCTTGAAAACCTGAGATGGTAGCATAAGGATGAAGTATCGAATCAACGGACGAGATACCATTGAGATATCTGTGGTCACTCATGATCGTCAGATCAGAAGAAGAAGATGGAGTGTTAAGTGCCTTAACCCTGATAGGTATTGATTGACGGACGAGATTCCATTAGGAAACCTGTAGTCATGCATGACCGTTAGATTGGTAGGAGTAAGTAGGGTTTTAAATGCCTTACCCCTTTGTTTTTATATGTCTTCGTGGGTAGCGAAGAAATCGAGACCGTAGATCCCCAAGGTCCATGAGAACATATGGACCATTGATTTTTCCAAGTCCAGAAAGTCATGGGAGAATGCACAAGTTAGGAACCGGTCTGAGTCGTCAGATATCGACTGAAAAACCCAATAGTCGTTGGATCTGTCAAGAGATACCCGAGGGTTAAACCCGAAGTGAATAAGGGCGAAGGCCCCGAAATAGATCTGGACCGTCTGATTAAGGGGGCCATGTGTCGTGAGATTTCCCAGTTCGGGAAACCAGGAATCACGAACTCGGGAGTCCTGGTGACGAGAGATCAGGGCTTGCCATTGTGGAAACCCTGAAATAGATCTGGGTTATGCGAATAATGGAGGCCACGTGTCATGAGATTATCCATTTTTGGAAATCAGGAATCGCAAACTCGGGAGTCCTGGTGACAAGAGTTCGGGACTTTCCATGGTGAAAACCCCAAAATAGATTTGGGTCATCCAATTTAAGGAGGCCACATGTCGTGAGATCTCCCATTTTAGGAAATCAGGAATTGCAGGATCGGGAGTCCTAGTGATGAGAGATTGGGACTTTCCACGGTGGAAATCCTGGGATAGATCTGAACTATCCAAATAACGGAGGCCACATGTCGAGAGATTAATCGCATCAAGAAACCAGGGATCGAGAATTTGGGAGTCCCGTGATCGAGAGTTCGGACTCTCGGGATGATAAATTCTGATGAACGGGCAAGATTCTTTCGGAGGATCTCATGGTCTGTAATGACCGTCAGATGAGAGGAAGAGACGTCAACTTTAAGCCGGGGCGCGAATACGCCTTAGGGTAAGTGGCGAGAAGATATGAACGGCCAAAGTCCACCCG
>SNQJ01S0039245.1:54332-66429 GCA_010110895.2 Picea sitchensis
ATTCTGCCTTTAATGGGGGGGGTCCGAAATAGTGTGGTGTGTGAAGTGGGGTCCCCTCCTGTCCTGTCGACTACCGTGTCGCATTTCCCCCTTTGCCACCTATACTCCACTTAACCATGTGACGAGACCTGTTCTCATTGGTTGTTTGCTAACCCTGTAGGGATTCATCCCTATTGGCCAATCACTAGCCCTGTTGGGGTTCAGCGGTTGCAATGTTGAATGATTCGACATTCTTGTAGCGTCGAGACGCGAAATACAAAGACGCGCCATGATTATTTGACCTGTGATCATGGCCCGCGATCACATGAAAGAGAGAGAGAGAGAGAGAGAGAGAGAGAGAGAGAGAGAGAGAAAGATCTCGCTTGTGCTAGGCCTCCATAGGTAATTCGGGGGCTTGGATTCTGCAAAAGTCCAGAAAAAATTGATTGAGGTAGTGGGTATGTGATAGTGGAAGCCTTTTGAGTTGATTTCAGGATAGATACCCTACCCTTGCATGTGGATTGGACTATCGACTATTCCCCTGGGCTTTATTGTTGTCGGTGGCTTATCTTTCTAGGTTCTTACACAAGGTGGTTGTGAAGGGGAAAGTCTTCACGATACCTGGAATCGACGTTGGCCAAACTCACTCAGGCTCCTTGGAGGGTATACCCACGATTATGTGTGGGATCTTTCACCAGGGTGTAAGTCCATTAAGCAGGTAGTCAGCGTAACTTTTCCACCCTAGCCCAGCCCCTTCTCATCTCATTGTTGCGATGTTGGATTTCATCACCAAGTAGTAACTTCGGAATTATAAGGTCTTGTTTGCTTGGTGTTGTTTCCTAGATTTTGTTTACTAGCGCGTGTTGTTTGTTTACCAAAGTTGACCATACAATTTTCTTCATAAGTTTGTCACTCGTTTACAATATCTCCTCCACGTCGTTCACGTAGAATGCAGGGTTTATATCCAGAGCATCTGGAAGGTTCTCAACCCTTTCCTACAAGTTCACCTGAGGGCTCTCCTCAGCAAAGTGAAGTCTCAGTCGTCACCACGCCACAAGTGGAACGAACTAACTCTCTAGAACATTTTCGAACTACCAATACTCGAGAGGACTTTCGACTTCACCCTGATTCTGAGCGACCGTTTATGCGAATGAATTCTTCTGGATACTTAGTTGTTACGTCTTCTGCATCACCGGTTGGACCCTTTCCAGGCATTGAAGGCCAAGATATTTTTTGGTCTACGATCATTTTTCGACGGGACCTTTTTGGTCCAGGTTCACCTGTGATTTCTGAAATCATCCCACCTATGATTTCCAAAATCTCTAGCCCAGAGACAGTACCATTTACTACTACCTATTATTTTCCTGGTACGAATAACCCACGATCTGACCACATCTTGACCATCCCTATAGAAATGGCCCATCATATAGATACTACGAGTGTTCACACCGGGTTTACTGCGGTTAGTCTCGCCCCCATCAGTACACCGACCCAGCGTCACCCCAACACTACCACCTAGATACCGTGCATTGAATGCTTCCATTCCCACTCCTACGCAAACCCCATCCGGTTCTCCTGGTGGTCCTTCTTCTTCTGGGTACTCTCTTCCCAATTTTATTCTGACGCTCCCTCAATTTCCTTTTGGAGGACCTTTCTTGTCCTCCACTGGCAGTCTTAATCCTAGTGGCACTATTCCGTCATTCACACCAAATTTCCAAATTCCCGTTGGTGGACAATTTCACCAAGGTGGTATGACTCAACCCCCTCTCAGCGGTAAAATTCCTATTGGAACGCAAATCCCAATTGGAACACAACCCCCAATTGGAACTCTGCCCCCAATTAGGACACCACCTTCGATAGGAGGACTGACCCCACCTTATGGACAAAACATACCTCCGTCCTTGGCCCAGTATTAGAATCAGTTGATACAAAATCCTCCTCAATCGACTGGGGGGCAGCAGTTTCTAGCTGCATCTGTGATACCCCCTAGTATAGGCCAACCATACCCAGGTACGTTCAATCCCATTTGGGGCTCGAATGCTCAAACTCACGTCCATGTTCCAAGATACAATCCCATGAGATACTATCCTCTCCAACCACCACTGAATATGCCTAGGTCTTCACATTATATGCAGACTGCTTATGGTCCTACTGGTTTTCCGACGGGGCTTCCTCCCCAAAGCCACCAGTACCCGCAGGTGAATCGACAGTTACCCTTTTTGGCCACTTTGGATCTTCCAGATTTGTCAAGGATTTTAAATGATCCAATTCATCACTCTCCCCAATGGCCTGTTATACCAGCCAAGCTACCATCGTACATTCCTAAATTCGACAACAAAGCGGGAGAGGACCCAAACAATCACGTTATGACTTTTCACCTCTAGTGTTCATCCAACTCATTGATGGATGACTCTATTCGTTTATGTCTTTTTCAACGAACCCTCACAGGTTCTGCTGCGAAGTGGTATATAGAATTACCACGAGGTTTCTTCTTTGACTTCAACACCCTCTCTATGGCTTTCCTCACACACTACCAGTTACCGATCCGTTATGAAACGGGGACCGAGATTTTGAGTTCTTTCAAACAGAATAAGGCCACTCATATATCTGATCACATTCATGAGTGGCGACGGAGACGACGTCTCATTAAACTCGAACTCCCTGATCAGTTGCTGGTAGAGTGGTTCACAAAATCATTTTTGAACGACATCGGTCATGACATCACCATGGGTGGAGTAGTCACGAAAGAGAAAGCCATAAGTCGTGCTCAATACCTTGACCTCGTTTACTCCCAAACGGGTACCCTTTACGACTTACTACCTGACTTACCTCGTCCTTCCACTTCCGCCACTTCAACTACTCCAACTGCTTCGCATGCAGCCGATGGTGTGATTAGCACTTTCCAAGCCCAACCACATTCCGCCTCAAGCACCAACCCCAAACTTGCTTCTTCTAATGTTAAAAATGCTCTGTCTCTTGCCCCTCCCACCGGCAAGACTTCTGAGGTAAATGCAGTTCAATCTACCCCAGCCGGTAAAAACAAATCCAAAAAGGGAAGGGGTAAGAATAAGGAGGACCAAAATACTTCTCAAGCAAAGAGAACCAAAACAACACCTGTTGATGATCGGGATAAGCGCAAACCTCGATACCCTTGTCTTATCTGTGGTGATGATCACTACACGAAGGATTTTCCACGACGCGTCAAGGTCACTAAGTTCCTTCAAGGGGCTCCAAAACCACCTGTTCCAACCGTTTTGTCCCAACCCTTCTCCTCTTAACAACAGGCTCATTTGGTCATTCATGACCAACCCTCCTCTTCTACTACATCCTATGTATTGATGTGTACTAGCGATTCAAAGAAGAACGACATTGCACTCACCACTCAAGCCAAATATTATTCTCTCTCTAAAGGGAAGGTTGATGATCTACCTCCTTCCTTGGTACAACCCTCTCCCGTGACTCCACCTACCAACGGTCCTCTTCATCTCGAACGATCGAGCCTCGACACAGTTCTTTGACCCCCCCCCAAAGGGCGTCGTTCGAAAATTGGCTTTCAATCCTCATGCTCATGCTACCCAGAACTACAGCATTGTTGAAGATCTGGCCCAAGCACCTTCTGCGATGTCAGCCCTCGAAGTCCTTCAAAGTTGTCCCACACAATGGAAGTAACTGTTGAAAGATATTGGTGGAATCAACCTGACAGATACAAATTTAATAATTATTGACTTGGAAGATCACATTCCAAGGTTACCCCCTCAACTCACATTCCATATCCAAGTGATTGTCTCTGACAAAAACATTTTTCAAACCATTATCAACGAGGGTGCCTCGACATGTGTCATGTCTCTTACTTGCTGGAAAGCCATTGGCTCTCCCCCTTTGAATGAATCCCATAACACTCTCAAAGCCTTCAATGGCTCTAGTTTTAAGCCCTACAGTGTCCTTCCTTCATTGCCCATCACGTTAGAAGGAAAAACAGTCCAAGCCGAAGTGGAAGTCTTTAACGCTCCCCTTGATTACAATATTCTGCTGGGCTGCAGCTGAATCGATTCCATGTGTGCAGTTGTATTGAACCTTTTCTGTGTGGTACATTTCCCACATAAAGGAAAGGTCGTCACCGTCGACCAATTAGTCTTCTTTAATTCTGAAACTCGTACTGGCAACGTACCGTTCATCGCTAAAACCCCACCGGGTTATGAGAACGTCGGTGTAGGCCTTCTTAAAGACTCTTCGTTAATGGGTACTTTCCCTATTCCACCGCCCGATGTTCCATGCTCGTCTATTGCTTCAATCAACATGATCTCCACCTCGATTTATGAACTTCCTGTGTCTCACGACCCATGGATAGTACCTGACCCTGGAGATCATCTTCGTTACGGTGACAAAATGCTATTAAGTCTGGTCGAATCCGCCTATCAGGACATTCAATCGCCAACCCCTTCTACCCCCTCTCTTGGTGAGTTATCTCCAGATCCTTTCCGTGTCATTTTTCCCACAGATGAGATGGTCATGTCTGTCATGGAGGACACCCCTTGGGATGATGGATATCATCATTCCATCCTCTTTCTAGAGCAACATACCATTGAGAACTACCAACGGATTTCGACCCCGTCGACCGTTGTCATCATATCAACCATTCCTAAGTCTGCACACGATGTGTTTTCTGAAGGGAACTTAAGCAATATCTCGCCCACTATTGCCCTCGACATATCTATCAAACCTGGAATTGTCGAAAATGTCCATATCAGAGCTTCGTGTTCTTCTGACGAAATCGTCAACTACACATCCCTTTTCAAAGAGTTTCGTGACATCTTCTCCTGGAGCTACGAAGAAATGTTGGGTATCGACCCTGAGATTGTGATACATGAGATCAAGACATACCTCGATGCTAAACTCGTCTGGCAATGCCTTCATCCAGTTCACCCACGTAAAGCGGCTGCTATCAAGCTTGAAGTCGAGAAGCTTATTAAAGCCGACTTTATTTACCCGGTGTCTCTCACTAACTGGGTTTCCAATCTTGTCCCGATCGATAAGAAACAAGGCACAATTTGTGTATGCATTGATTATAGGGATATCAACAAAGCTTGTCCCAAAGAAAACTTTCCTACCCCCTTCATCGATCAAATTGTTGACAATTGTGTCGGAAGTGAAATCTTCTCTCTGATGGATGGTTTCTTCAAGTATAATCAAATCAACATTGTTCCCGAGGATCAACATAATACTACTTTTATTTGTCCTTGGGGTACTTTTGCCTATCATAAACTTCCTTTCGGTCTCAAGAACGCTTGCGCCACTTTTCAACATGCTATGTCTTATGATTTCCATGATATCAAGCACATCGTTCAACCATATCTGGACAATTTACCCGCTCATTCAATGCACCGATTCAATCCTCCAACCCACCTCCGAGCCATTTTCGTCCGCTGTCGGTTCTACCGTATACGTTTGAATCCTCATAAGTGCGTTTTCTACATGGAATCCGACCAACTTATAGGTTTTATTGTTTCGCGTCAAGGGATCTGGGTGGATCCTTTAAAGGTTGAGGCAATCCTTAATCTCCCTCTTCCTTCTACACTTCGCCAGTTACAAAGTTTACAGGGGAAAGAAAACTTTCTTCGTCGTTTTATCCCAAATTATGCCGAGATAACTCATGGATTTATGCGGTTCCTCAAAAAGGGTTCAGAGTTCATCTGGGATACCATTGCCAACAATTCTTTTGAATCTTTGAAATTATCCCTAACACGTGCTCCACTTCTCTTTCCCCCTGATTACAGTCGCGATTATTTCCTCTACCTTGCTGCCTTGAATTACACCATTGGTATGGTTCTTGTCCAAGAGGATGATGCTAACGATGAACATGTTATCTACTACTTGAGTTGAAGTCTAACACCTACTGAAATCAAGTATTTACATGTCGAAAAACTGGCCTTGGATGCCATCCAAGCCATCCAATGCTTCCGGCACTATATCCTCTCGCACAAGACTATAGTGATTTCTAATTGCAACCCCATGCAACACATTCTCATACGTCAATTGCTAGGGGGAAAATACTCCAAATGGATTTTGATACTCCAGGAGTTTGACTTGGAATTCGAACGTGCCAAGTCCCAGAAGTCCTTAGTGTTTGCTGAGTTGATATGCGACTTTCCCTATTTTGAAACAGAAAATGTAGCAGCTGATTCATTACCTGATGAATCCCTTTTCCTCATCAGCACTGATGATGTTTGGTATGGTGATATCATCATTTACCTCCAAACCTAGACTTTCCAGCCAACTTTGTTTAGTACTAACCGACGTCGAATACACTACCAAGCCTGTCAATATATTATCCTCAGGGATACTCTTTATCGTTGGGGGATTGATTCTATTTTTTGACGCTGCCTAACGTTCGACGAAGCCGAGAAAGCTCTGAATGACTGTCATTCTGGAGCATGTGGTGGTCATATGTCTGGGTATGCTACTGCCCAGAAGATCTTATGAGCAGGGTATTTTTGGCCTTCTTTATTTAACGACTGCATAATCATCGTTCAAAAATTCCATGCTTGCTAGACCTATAATAACAAGATACAGTCACATCCTTCTCCTCTTCACCCTGTGGTCTCCATTGGTCCCTTTGCGAAATGGGGCATCGATTTCATGACATGTCACCCTCACTCGGTCGGGGGGCATGGATACATTATTGTAGCCGTCGATTACTTTACGAAATGGGCTGAGGCGATGCCAACATTTGACAACATTGGAAAGACCACAACATTATTCATTTTAAATCACATCATAGCTCGTTTTGGTGTTCCCCAAGCTATCATCATTGATCATGGTAGCCACTTTAGAAACTTCATGATGTCTGAAATTACTGAAAAGTTGGGTCTTCGCCATGAAAACTCAACGCCCTACTACCCACAAGCCAACGGCCAGGTCGAAGCAATTAATAAATTTCTCATAACTATGCTCCGACGAATCATAGGGATTCACAAAACAGGTAGGCACACAATGTTTTTTTCGGCATTGTGGGCTTACCAGACATCCGTCAAGTCCGCTACTGGGTTTACACCTTTCCGGTTAGTCTATGGTTTGGAAGCCATTCTCCCGATTGAATGTGAGATACCCTCTTTAAAACTAGTTGTTGAACTCTTACCAAACACTTCTACTGAGGAAGAACGTCTATTGTATCTTATGCGATTAGACGAAAATCAACGCGATGCTACCCTAGTCATAGAAGCTTAAAAAAAATGTGTCAAGTCCCAATACAACAAACATGTCAAGCCTCATGTTTTCTCTGAAGGATATCTCATTCTCCTCTATGAACAAGATCGAGATATGCTAGGAGATGGAAAATTCAAAGCCATGTGGCGAGGTCCTTATATCGTTCGATGATTTTTGGAAAAAGGGGCTTATGAGTTAGTAGATTACGATGGTATCCCTTTGAGTGAACCCAGGAATGGGTTGTACTTGAAGAAGTACTATGCATAAAATCATCTATGCATGAGTTCTTGTATTTTTATTGTATCATACTTCTTGTGTGTTACTGTAGCTTGTTTTTGTCATTATCTGGTCTCTGCCCTTATGTGATGTTGTGTTTGATTTCTAGATGTCGGAGTCTTCGCTACCCTACATTGGCTTCGCTGATGGTGCTAGCTGTAGTACTCAGAACCTTGCTTCCGTTGCATGGTCAATTTACGCCCCTACAAACGAACTTGTCTCCTTATGAGGTGTGTGTCTCGGCCATGTGACCAAAAATATTGCAGAGTATAGCGTTGTTATCGAATTGTTGATTGATGATATCTCGCTCGGAATCCGTCATTTGGTTGTGTGACTTGATTCGCAGCTTGTAGTACTATAGTTAAGTAATGTCTACATTATTCGAAGTCCTACTTTGTTACAGGTGTATTTACGAATTCGCCTCTTGGAATGTTATTTTGATTATATTGAATATCAACATATTCCTAGATGTCTAAATGCATTAACTGATGCATTGGCTAACTATGTATTAGACAGACATTTTGGATCATTTATAAATCAATCACATCAATTTTCACATAACACACCATAAGCCGGTAGAAGCCGTATGTATATATAACGATCAAAAGAGTTTTTACAAAAAAATTATGTCCGAAGACCAAAATGTCAAAATCTGAATCTCATAGCTTCTACAAAATGATGTCATGGATGACATTCACAGTAACACACGACTGCCTGAGCAACCCTACGAAGCCGTGGACCAATGGACTCTGACACTCCTACTGTATGATGCTGATAATGTCGTGGAACCTCTCCAAGAGGCATGTCTAGAATATCTGTTGTCAAACCCTCTAGGTTTTGTTCCACCACTGCATAATCCTCAGCGTCCCATTGTGGCACTGGCGCCACCTCTCCTCGTCGTTGAATGGGAGAAGTACCAGGAGGTCAGTAAGATCCAACATATGTGTCATCAACAATGAATTTTGGATTTAGTCTTTAGACGAACATATAAAAAACATTTGCATATGATAAAATTCACAAAAACATTTAAAAAGGAAAAATGTGTACTTCTTACCAAGTTCCCCCCACTGAGCACCCTCGGGCAGGACTAAGTCCAGATCTCCTTGGAAATCCAACCCGGCATAAGCATAATCGTCGACCATCAACATCTGTGGTCGCAGCCAGTCGAAGAAGGTATCATCATACTTGATAATTGGTCCAGCTACGTGTCGGGCCATGAGATGACACCATCTTAGCATTCTTGGATCTGTGGGAGCCGGTAAATCCCACTCAACCTGCAGCCTCAGTAAGGGAACCCTATCGAGAAAGAAGGACACTAACAAATACCCGTACCCAAATTTCTTCAGGTCACCTCGTCTACATTTGGTCAACTTCTTTTTCATACTACGAAGCACAACATCTGCAAAGTTAAAAACCTAAAGCTCAGTACACTCTATGGCATACTGAAAGTAACTCTGGAGCGCCATGTGAGGAGCGGAGTTCCCAGCCATACGAGCAATGGTGAACAAAATAGTGCGGAGGGTCAAATCCCGCACTCCCCAAATAGCTATTTTCCCTTTCTTCCTCTCTACCTCTGGAACACAGTGTAAGCGACAGTACTCACTCATGGGCAACCCACCACCTCTGCTACCAGTCAGGCTCACGTGGTGACCATGTCGTGATAGTCCTGTCAAGAAGTAAATGTCCTCAATATCCAAGGACAATGTGTGAACCCCTACATGGAATACTTGCTGATCGGGATCCCACATATGCACAAGGTACTCTAATAACCTGATTTGGGCCCTCATGCCCAGGATACGAAAGTACTTCAGAAGACCACAGCTTCTCAAAGAGGAAATGGTGGGCGAATGATTTCTGGTAATGGAATTATCTTCTTCGTTCTCCCTTTCACGCCATTCCAGAACCATTGTGATGGACAAATACCTGCATAAGAAGCACAAGAAGAAGATTAATAAATCTATTCATAAATTGGTTTTCTTTCATTGAGCAAAACTTTAAAAAAAAATTATGCTTTGCAGTTCTCGCAGGTGCCTTTTAGGCACAGTGCGAGGTTCTTGCAGGCTATTGTGGGCTCACCTGCGAGAATGACCCATTCTCACAGGTCCTATGTAGCCCACCTGTGAGAATGGCTGAGCGCCATACTAAACCCCAAAACAAACTCAAAATGATAGTTTTTTCCCATGAAAATGAAAAAATTAAACCATGAAAAAGTAGAGGACAAAGTGCCTACTTCACTGCCACTGACGATTCTTTGAATGGATGCTTGTAACTCCCGCAATCTGACGCCTAATTTCGAGGGTAAAAGAGGGGTTTTGGGGCTCAAATAGTGGTAAACTAAAAATGATATGGTAAAAAGAGTTTTACTTCTTTATATTTACTTTTACCATGTTATTGAATTTTTATTGATTAAAACCTAATCCCTAATGCCCTTTTGAGTGTAACTTTTGTAGGACTAACGATTTTGATGTTCATATACAGGGATGCGGACATATTTTTTCTTATTCATCGCATGTTTTGATTGTTTTTTTTATGGTTTTTGTATAAAACCTCGAGCTTGGTCATTGTCCGTTCTCACGCTCGAAAATACATGAGAACGCGATCAAGCATACTTTTATCACTTTTTCGGGCTCAACAAGGTTATACGAAAAAGGGACCCCCCTGGAGTCCTCTTTAAGCTCTTTTAAGACTCTCTAAACATGAAAATATAGCCGAGCGACCTTGCTATTTTCACGCTCGATAAAGTATTTGAAGAAAGCGTCTGGTGGGTGATAATTTATCTCTTTTTCGGTCTCATCAGACTATTTTTCGAAAAAGGAAGGGAGAGAGTTCTCTTTTAAGTGTTTTTCCAGACTCTATAATCATGAAAAACCTTCGAGTTTTATATCTTTGAACTAGTTAAACAAACATCGACGGACCCGTAATGGGACCAAACCACTCCTTCCTAGGGTTCATTAAACATACTCCGAAGCACTTATTCGAAGGATAATCTTATATCAACAAGCATATGTTATCCTCCTCAAGCTTGCGTAAAAATAAAGAGGTACTCGCCAGAAATGGTGGGGAAAAATTTGGGAAAGGGATATGTTCTTATCTTCATATTGATTGGCAGTAAGCGTCACTCTTGAACATGACACCCCCTATTCATTATTTGAAGCCAGTTTAGGAAATCCATTTGTCTCTCATTCGATTTGCTACAAGGTCATACCCTGTGTCGTCTCTGAGTCAATGCTGCCAAATCATTGGTCGTGTCATTCATATGTTCAAGAGAAGTTCATCTGAAACCTCTATTGAGTCGGACATTTGCAGTTGTCCATTCTCTCTGTGTCGGCCTTCCCTGTGTCCAGTCCAACTTACATCATACTCTGTTTCACCTTCAAAATCTGTTACTCATTTCATGTCATTGATGGGGGATACATCAAGGTCCTCCTGTGACGAGTTTTGTTCCGTCAACTTCAGCTCATTATCCAGAATCAAGACTTAGAAATTTTTTGGTACCTTGGAACCTGCATGCCTCAATGGCAGGTTTCCTCGCTCTCGACAGTGGGTTTACATCATTGACCTCTGATCAAGAGATTCCATCGGATGTTCGACCTCAACTCATTCATTCACATTCGAAGGATTGTACTAGATTACCTTGGGAGTCATTGACATTAATGGTGATTTCCCTCGCACTTGTTAACAATTTCATCAATGATCGGTAATCAAGTGGTTTCTACCATGTTCGACTTCAACACATGTAATCACATGGTTATATTCGTACTTTTGGGTGATGAGATTGAAGACCCTGGATATCATCTCTTTGTCCAGGTTGTGATGGAGTATGTATAATTTGCGACACATAGATCAACTGTGTATGTCTCGTGGCTCTGTCATCTTAATTTGAATTTTCTCACATAGATCCACAATGTATTCCTAGTGGCTATGCTATATTTTGACGGCATGGATCCACAGTGTATGATTGGTGGCCATGACCTATGTCTATAATGTCATTTGTCTGTGATCTGAGTATGGGAATGCCTACCTCAGAATTAATATATATGATATTCTGCAGATGCTTGGTTGTTCGCAGGTTTCCGATTAGGTGCGCTCCTAGTTTCCGACACACACATGCAATTTACAAAGTCTTTCGGTTGTCACTGATTCTAGCCTTATACTTTGGGGGGCATTCTATTACCCATGATTTTGGTTATCATGATTGTGTATTGATGATGGTGTACTCATGCTCCTCATAAGAACTTTTCCCTGAGAAAAGTAACATTCATCTCTTCCCAGAAAACTCACTTTTGAAGAGAGTTCACAGGTTGCTAATATCCTAGGGTACGAGAATGACCCATTCTTGCAGGCTACCTTCAGCTAGGGTGTGAACTTCTTGCACTGTGCTACATAGCTAGGGTGTGAACTTGTTCTAAAGCTTGGAAAAAGATGACGTCTCAATGGTTCTAGAAGGGAATCTTCTAGAAGAATGGGTTCGCATTCGAATGGTTATCCTTTTACTAGTTTCCCTGATATTGTGGGATCATTCGTATCCAAGTAACCATCTCATTCTCTCCTATATATTGATGGAATTCTCATGGAAAAGGTTAAGCAAGATTCATTGGAGAATTGGTGAAAGAATTGTGTGAAGGACTTAGCTTGAACA
>SNQJ01S0039245.1:66731-82117 GCA_010110895.2 Picea sitchensis
CAGGTTGTAATCTTCTACTTTCAATTAATATGATACAGTGGCATGTCCTTTTCCCATAAATTCATTCTCACTTTATTGTGTAATTCCTTGATCATACACATAAGTTGACAGTTGAATATATTTTTCTCTCTTCACTTTGGTTGGTTTGTGTCGTCTTGGTCTTGACTTCATGAGAGCATCGGAGCGAAGCGGGAGAAACAAAGACCCTAGGAAGCGATACAAAGGTATGTTACTTGTTCCTTCCTACTAGTTAATTCAATGGTCATAACTTAGGGAAAGAGTCATGTCATGTCATGTTTTGTTCTAGATCCAGGTGGATCTAGGGAGATCTGTTAATGTCCTCACCTACCAATTAGTCTGATAACCACTATAGTAGGTGAATTGGTTGGGAAACCTCCAACAGCGTGTAAATTCCACTGATTTTCTTACAACTTTTTAATTTTTGCAATTTTTGGAGGTATATGTGGGTTTTTTAGTGTGCAGCAAGCGTCTTTACGTGGGTTTTCTATCATGCAGCAAGAGTATGTATGCGGGAAGTAGTGTTGCAGGTCACATACATGCTCTAAAATTGGTTTTTTAAGTAGATCTCCTCAGCAATGATTTGGAAAATTATGCAAGATGGACAATGCCATGTATGCATGAGTAGGGAATTTTAGGGCTATAACATACTTCAAAATCAAACACAACAACAACAGATAACATAAATCTAATAGAAGTTAACTTGGAAATAGGAGAAAAAATCTCACCAAAATCAATTCCCTCTACCTGGGAATAACCCTTTGCTACTAACCGAGCTTTGTATTTCCCCACTTTGCCTTCTTCATTTAGCTTCTTTTTAAATACCCATTTGTTGTCAATGGGATTTCTTCTAGTTCGAAACTCCATTAGATCCCAAGACTCATTCTTATTTGAGGATGTCATTTCTTCAACCATGGTCATTTTCCAGAGTTTTCCATCCTCTGAATCCACTGCCTCCCTAACAGTTCTAGGATCATCATCAGTAATAGACAAATCAAAATTTGAACGAAAATCATATGGAGTATACCTTTTTGGTAGCCTTTTTCCCACACCGATCTCCTCAATATTGGATTATGGGGATCTTCTTCTTCTGATTCTTGTTCTTCTGTAGAGTCTGATTCATCATCCTTTGGCTCAAACTCTATTTTCTCCAGTACTTCCTTACTTGGTAGGACTTCCTATTTAAAAACATCCTTTATTTCTCTAAATACCACATCTCTTCTATACACAACCTTCTTAGTTTATGGGTTCCAAATATTATAAACTTTGATACCATCTTTATACCGAATAAAGATACACTTTTCATCCTTCTTATCTAGCTTATCTTTGTTTTCCTTTGGAACATGAACATAGGCCTCACAACCAAATACCTTGAGATGTGCAAGAGAAGGTTTCTTACTAGTCCATACCTCTTGTGGATTCTTTTCACCCATTTTTGATGAGGGTGATCTATTGACCAGGTAACACTCAGTACCCACTGCCTCTTCCAATAATTCTTTCCCTAACCCGACACCACTGAGCATGCACCTTTCTTTTTCCATCAACATTCGATTCATCCTTTCTGAAACTCCATTCTGTTGAGGTGTATATGGAGTAGTATTTTGTCTTGCTATACCACACTTCTTACATAATTCTTCAAATTCATTACCACAAAACTCTCCACCATTATCTGTCCTCGACACCTTAATTATTTTCTCTGTTTGATACTCAACAGGATCCTTAAACTCTTTAAACATGTCAAAGACTTTAGATTTATTCCTGAGGAAATATATCCAAGTATTCCTTGAGAAGTCATCTATAAATGAGACATAGTACACATGTTTTCCCAATGATGGAACTAACATAGGTCCAAACACATCATTGTGCACTATCTATTAAATTCCTTCTGCCCTCGCTGCATTAGAGGGGAATCTTACCCGATTTTGCTTCCCATTTATGCAATGTTCATAGAAATCAAAATTCAAAGAGAAGTTAGACATACCTTCAACCATACCTTTACCATGTAGTAGTATAATACTCTTCTCTCCGATATGTCATAGTCTTTGATGCCACGACATAACCTTTTCTCCAGAGACTATAGGAGTTTTTCTTCTTTTGCTCGAATATCAAGAACAATGGAACTATTGCACCCATTACTAATAGTGCTTCCTTGTAGCTTATATAGATACATTCCAATCTGAACTCCCTTTAGCAACACCATTTCTCCTCGAACCATCATGTAGGTTTCTTTTTCAAATACCGTTTTTACCGATACATCATCCATTTTTCTTACAAAAATCAAATTTCTAGCCAATCCTGGGATGTGCATAACACCTAGAAGTGTTATAATCCTACCATATGTGAGCCTCAACTTGATTTTTCCTCATCCTATGATTTTGGTTATCGATTCATCACCTAGGAAAACATTACCTCCGTCATACCTTTCATATTCATAGAACCACTCCTTGTGGGGATTCATATGAAAGGATGCACCCAAGTCAACCAAACATGCCTTAAGATCTACATGTGTGCTTGAAGAAGCCAAGTACACATCTCCTCCTTATTCCTTGGAGGTATTTTCTTTTGTAAAGGGAGAACCTTCAAATCCCTTCACTTTCTCAACGCTTTTGGATATACATTCCTTCTTGAAGTGCTCTTATTTTCAACATCTCCAACATACCTTTACAAACTTTTCAGGATATTTAAATCTACCCTTAGACTTAGATATCCCACTCGAGGACTTAGATCTATTTCTATACTAGGAGCGTCCTCTTGAAAATAATTCATTTGTTCTCTATCCTTCCATGTTCTTTCGTCAAATCTCCTCTGACAACAAGGATGAGACCACATCATCGAAACTCAAGGTAGTTGTATTACTACCTATGGCCATAACCAGACTATCCCATGAGTCTGGTAAAGAGAAAAGTAAACTAATACACTTATCTTCATCTGAAATTTTTATCTCAACAGATAAAAACTAACTTACCATAGTGTTGAAGGCATTCAAATGCTCTGTCATAGAGTCTCCATCTCTCATCCTCGGGTTATATAGTTTTTTCCACATGAATAATCTATTTACTAGGGACTTAGAGTGATACAAGTTCCTTGTTGGGCCCTTTGTTTTGTTGTTATAATTTGTGCAAGGGATGATGCAGTTCCAATTTTGGTCAAACAAAAGTTGCGCAAGTCATAGAGGAGCGGGACAACAGAACAAGGAAATAAAATGAAAATGGTTGGAAGGAAGGACAACGCAACACCAACATGGAGAAAGAATTTACAACAGAACAAGAACAAGAAAGCATGTGAAGTATCAAACCCAGAAATCTCAGTTGGCTTATATATATGGGATGAATAGGATTGTAAACGGTTGATTTTATTGTTTGTTGATTTTGGGTTGGTGTCGATTATGATTATGAATTGTAGGTTGTTGGAAGGCATTTGAATTTGGTATTATTGTCCATTTTGGGTAGATGTTAGCTATGATTCTAGAGTCTGGGTTTCGGAACCAGACCAAGTCTGTAAAGAGTCATGTCCTTTTGTATTAGTGAAAGAGAAAGGGTTTTGGGTTAACCTTCTCTCTCAGTACTAGAGTTTGTTGTTAATCTTTTGCATGCCTGAGTTGTGTCTGTATATGAGCATAGTGTTATGTAATGGAAAATAACCTTACAAAGTTAATACAAAGAGAGATTCAAATTTTGAAATTACTGTGCTTGTTTAGCTTCATATTGTCTTGAATATTGTTTCATATTATCTTTATGTTAGATATGATTAATGGGGTATAGTTTCTTTATGGATGCAACACAACTCTATTTTCTTTAATCTGAGTTAGGAATGCTTACACAATTCTGAGTTTAATTTATCTTGCACAAGACTACAAAGATCATAAGACTGTATGGATTTTTCTAAGAATTCTTCTTACCCTTCCATATTTTCCTTGTCTTTCTTGCACTTTAGGTGAGACTTGATCCCTTCAAGGAATATGAAAATGCCAGTTCTCTAGACTACCTCGGTACCTTTTGTTGGTAACCTGAGAAGGACCCTGGTCTGATCAATTCCACACCAATAAAATGGTTTCATTGCGAGGACTTGTTTCAAGAGGGAACCTATAGGGAGAATGCTTCCACAGATCCACCAATCTGAAATTAACCAGTGGTGGGAGAAAAATTGTGATGCCTTCATAGGGAAAGAAGCAGAGTTGCAAGGTAAATATGTGAAAGATACAAGAGAGGTTATTTTTTACTTAGAAAGATCAAGCGACCAGTACAAGATATTTTGGGTTAAAGTTTTGGAAGAACTATTCCATTGGATAAAAAGGCTTCAAGAAGCTCTGGAATTCCAAGAATGAGTCAAGAAGACATGGACTTGGGATACAAATAATATTGCAGTGCTTCATCGGCTGGATCATCCGATAACACGAGCAATTGATTTATGGGTCAATACAACTCTACAAGGATACATTATCGAGTTTGCAACTGAGAACCACCAATCATTTTCAATGAAAGAAGAATATTTCAAGAAAGACGCATGGGGAAGGATACTGAGAGAAATTCCCCTGTGGATTAAGGTATTATTGATGGAGGAGGGGATGCTGACCATCTCCCCAACTGAGATGACAAACTAAACACCCACGCTTGGGGTGGGGTGGCTTTGGGGTGGGATCATGGCCTGAGAATGGAGAGAGATTTCTTTGATAAATGGGGGAGCAACAAGAAATGTACGCAAGGAACAAGTGAGCTTTGAAAAGAGCCACTATAGTTGATAAGTGATGGCACAGTAAGATAAAGAAAGCAGTGAAGCAGTCCAAGGTGTTGAGGAAAGAACTCGGACCAGGAGAAGTCGATGGAGAAAAGGAGGAAGAGTTGCGGAAGATGAGAAGACAGGAAATATTGGCCAGTAAAAGACTAAGTGAGAGAGAAGTGTAGAGATAAAGAAGTCCCCAAGAGGGTGGATAAGAAGAATAATGTGTATAAGTAAGGGAATATCAAGCCGACACGAATCTTGTATAAGAAAGAGAAGATTCATCCCTGATACCAGGAAATATCAGGAGCTTGGTCGAAGAGACCACTCTAGAGGATGAGAACGAGACCCCCCAGATCAAAAAAACCCACCCAAAATCTAGTGGAATCAACCTCAAATCACCCATCCCCCAAGTTTCTTCTATACCAATGGTAAATTCTATACTACCTTCTTATGTTATTCCTATTTCAATTCAGTCAGTTAGTCAGGCACAACCGGTGAGTATGAATACTAGGAGGATATTGGGATACCCTAGTAGATCGCAACCAAGACTGTTAGGGTTTACTTTGATAGGAGAAATAAGATCAGAAATGACTGGAAATGTGGGAGGCTTGATCACTCAATACCTAGAATTTTAGGGTAAAGGAGACGAGGATGTTGAGCAGCATTGGTTTTTGTGTGAAGCCATTTGGAGGTCCAGAGGGACTCTAGATGCAAATAAACTGGTTGAATTCCAGACTACCTTGAGAGGTTGTGCTCTCAAATGGTACATGAAGGCTATTGAGCTAGGAGGAGTGTAAGGATAGGCATTCACACTTGGCCAATTTTGGACAAAATTCATAGCAAAGTTTAAGCTGCCTCGGTCAGAACAACAAGTTATGTCTAAGTTGCGTGAGATTCAATAGAGGGAAGGAGAATCAACTTGGGAGTATAGTCAGAACTTTAAGGATTCCATTGGGAGGTTAGTGCATCCAATTCATGAAGATCACTAGAGAGAATGGTATATCCATGGATTGTTTCCCCTGACATGAATTTCGCTAACTCCTTGGCAGATGCCTTAGAACAATCGATGAAGATTGAATCCATGGTTGGATATCTAGGGAGCCTAAGGGTGACTAGACCGCCAACAGATCCAAATTTAGTGCAATTACAGGGAAAAATATCGGCACTAACAGAGACGATTCAAGAGTTGACAATACCCAGACCAGAATGAACGCAAGTCTAGTGTACCAAATTCTACACAAAGGGTCATCTGGCGAATGAATTTCCACATATGAGGGGAATGGGACCTCCTCATAATCCAATGGGACCCTCATCAATACCCACGGGAGGAGTTTTACATGTGTCTGCCAACTCACCATTCCATACCCCAACCCATATCATGCCTTTCAAGGTAATCAAGTATCATTGTCAGCTGAGTATTGCGAGATCTTTTGAATTCATGGGCATGCACTAAGGAAATGCCCTATTATTCAAAAGTATTCTACAGTACTGAATATTGTACATTGTTATTTTTGTGCATATACCATGCATGCTATGAATCAGTGTAGAGCATTGAATGCACTTGTGGACAGATTGGATCGAACATCATTCAGGGTGACTGAAACCCCTCAAGGATCGGGAAGGGGCCAAGGAGGTTGAGCTAGAGGAGACTTCAGAGGAGGAAGAACTGGGGGAATAGGACCAATTAGATGCTACAACTGTGATGAGAAATTTCACATGGATAGGGATTGTCTTCAATGAAGATGACCATGGTGCTCACACTACAGAACCAATGGGCACACAACTGAAGAATGACCATAGCTAATTGTGAAATTGTAAGATAGGGAACGTTAAAGAAGAGCCAAATTTATCAGTTTAGAGGTAAAGAGGGTCATCAAAGGATAGCTACCCAAGATTAATATCGTTACTTGAGGGGGAGCAAAGACTGGCGCAGATGCTCAGAATTTTCCTAAGATCCACAAAGCGGCACCTAAGGAGGACAGGTATAACCTTTTGAAACATAATTTATTCTTTAAAAATGCAATAGAAGTATTCCAGATTATGCATGGCCCTGAAATAGAACAAATCACCCCTCATACCACCATTTATCCTGAGATTTCACAATTCCCTAACTCACCCCCTGCACCCTAAAACCCCATAATCCCAATGAAACAACTTGAGCAATCGCAAAATGTAGTTGACCTTTGGTTTTAGTTATTTTCTAATATTCTTGGGAATGACCAGCTGACATAAAAGTTGCGCAATTCCCTATATCTAGTCCTAGGAATGAAGGAATCTCCAGGAGATATAATAATGACTAATCTCCCTGAGAAGAACACTCAAAGAGTGCAAGGAAGGAAAATACAGACTGGGAAAGAGCTTAGACTAGCAACCCAGCTAGATGAGATTGATATTAAGGATGTTATGTTAGATATAGGATCTGATGTTAACATATTTCCTAAAAATACTTAGTAAGCTTTAGGAAAACCACAGTTGATATATTCCCCAATGCAATTGAGAATGGCCAATCAGTATTTCATTTTCCCAATAGAAAGGTTGGAGAATGTGGAGATAGATGTTGTGGGAGTAAAAAATGTAGTTGATTTTGAGGTGATCAAAATGATGGGGGATAAGGACCCTTATCCTGCACTACTTGGTATTGATTGGGTTTATGATAACTATGTTGTTATTGACCTAAAGAGATATACTATGACATTTGAAGCAGACAAAATAAAATTAGTTCAGCCCTTGGATTTGTATGTAGGCCCTCGGTACACGGAGCCAACTGTCAACAATATGGAAGGAGAGGATCTAGATCATTTATACATAGTAACAACAGGGAAGAGAGAAAACTACATCAATCCTATGGCCGATGGATCAATAAGTTGGAGGAGCATACAATCGACGGATGGAGATTTAGAACTAGCATTTAACAGTTGGAAACTGGGTGCATATGAAAGATTTTCAAGATGATGCGCAACTGTCAGATAAACAAGATGGGATAGAACCAAGGTCAGAGAACATCTGACATATAATGGTACCTCATACCTTGGCAGTTTTCTGGTTAGCATGGAAGAAAATATAGCAGAAGATCAAAGGATCGTATTTTCGGACTTAGTCCTGGAAGACACCCCTGCTAGGTGGTGGGTTGGTCACAAAGTAGTAATTAATAACTGGGAGGATGTGAATCTTGCTATCCAGTGTCGATTTCAAAACAAGGAACAACTGAAAATCAGATATGCAGAAGGATTTTCAAGCTGCGTAATTGTTCCATGGACAGTCTGATCCTAAAACACATATTGAACAATGTGTAAGACAGTGGCAAGTTGAGGAAGTACCATCTCACTTGTGGGTTCAAGTATTTTCCCATTCACTAGGTCTGATACCAAAATCCTGGTACATCCATGAAGAGACCATAAAGCAGACCAACAGTTGGAAAATTTTAGTAGACCAATTTTGCAAGGATTTTGCTTTCACAAGTAAGTACCCTAAGCTTAAGATAGTCCTGCAAAGAATTAAAGAAATGATTTCTACCGATGTTTGTAAATGGAAATCATACCCAATGGTATGTGCCAAGAATATTCAAGTGCTTTGGTCTAGCCTTCACTTGGACACAGACAAGACACTCATAGAATGCTACAAAATCAAGAAGGATTTGGGAGACCCTAATGAGTTAGAAGAACTAAGAAATTTATCCATTGAGGAAACAAAAGGAAGTAGAGAATTCCAGAACATGTTGCCCATTCATACTGATACCTCTTATAACCATCCATTGAAGTTGCGAAAATTCAACATAGGAGCTACCAAGCAACCCAAAATAGTTGTTGTAGGAGATTACTAGGATGAGCAGACTAGCTAGGAAATACATAACCTGTTGCGGGAGTATGAGGACTTATTCCCAAAGACATTTTTAGAGATAAAAGGGATAAAAGGATCTATGGGAGAGATTAATATTGAACTAAAACTAGGATCAAAACCTGTAAGGAATAGGCCATATCGTATTAACCCCAGGGTGAAGGAGAAGGTTAAAATGGAAATAGAAAAGATGCTTGAGGCCAAACTGATCTTTCCAGTTGAAGAAGCAGAGTGGGTTAGCCCCATAGTTATCCAAAGAAAGAAAGGTATGGAGGACATCAGGGTATGTGTAGACTACAGAATCCTTAACTCTTCCTGTGTGCATGACCCTTTTCCCACACCTTTTACTAATGAGGTATTAGAACAAGTTGCAGGAAAATAGTCTTACTCATTTACGGATGGATTTTTTGGGTATCACCAAGTGAGAATTACCAAAGAAGACAAAAAGAAGACCACATTCATAACAAAATGGGGGTCATTTTCATATAATGTGATACCCTTCGATTTAAAGAATGCACCTGCATTTTCTTCCCGAATTGTGATAGTAGCCTTCCAAGAATTCATTCACAAATTTATTGAAGTTTATATAGATGACTAGACGATGTATAGTCTGTTGAAAGAACACATGGCACTACTATGGCTAATGCTTGATCGATGTAGATATTTGCAGATATATTTAAACCTCAGAAAGTGTATGTGCCACATAGAAAACTGTTAGGCCACATAGTATGTCGAGAAGGAGTGTTGGTAGAACCAGCCGAGGTTGAGGTTATTTTGAATATGCCACCTCCTATGAGAACTAAGAAGTTGCGCTCAACGCTGGGGCACACAGGGTAATATCACAAGTTCATCAAAAGGTATGTGATTATCACTGCACCCCTGGAAAATTTAGTCAAGAAGTCTGAATTGTTCCAGTGGACACGAGAGTGTGATTGAGCGTTTGACATCCTGAAGGAAAATCTCAACACAAAATCTATTTTTATATTTCCAAATTGGGAAAAGGAATTCCATGTACATGTGGATGCATCAAGTATTTCCCTGGGAGCCATCTTGGTGCAACCAGGAGATGGAAATATGGATCATCTCATCTATTTTTCTAGCAGGAAGCTATCACAAGCTAAACGAAACTATACAACCATAGAAAGGGAGGGTTTGGTTATGATTTATGCTCTACAAAAGTTTAGACATTATTTGTTAGGATCTCATTTTAAATTTTTCACTGATCATTCTGCGTTAAAATATCTAGTTAACAAACATGTCTTGGAAGGACAATTTTGTCAATGGTTGTTATTGTTTCAGGAATTTTCTTTTGAGGTGATCATCAAACCTGGAAGATGCAACATGGGTCTTGATCACTTGTACAAATTAGAGTCAGGGGAGAAAGGCAGAGCAATTGTTGATCAACTCCCGGATGTAGACCTGTTCCAAGTTGAGGCAGTACGAGAATACCTAGAAGACATAGCAGTCTTCCCGAGTATAGGGGCCTGGCCATAAACGTACTCTGAAACTCAAAAACATTATATGGTGTTTAGAGCAGAGGACTATCAATTGATCACGAGGAAATTGTATAAGTTGGGCCTAGACAATATCCTCATGAGATGCATTTTGGACCATGAAAGACAAGATATCCTCTAGGAGTGCCACAGTGGAGTTACGAGAGGCCATGTTGGAGGAAAGGTCATTGCGTAGAAATTCCTCCAAGATGGATTACTGTGGGCCACGCTCTTCAAGGATGAGAAGGAGTATGCTAGATCTTGCGATGTTTTCAAGATAGTAGGAAAGCCATCAAGACGAGACAAATTGACTCTTCAACTAGTTCGAGCTCTACAAACATTCGAGAAGTGGGTGATTGATTTTATTGGACCGATCAACCCCATAAATAAGCACTCAAAGGCCAGGTATATTATCACCGCAACTGATTACCTGACACGATGGGAAGAGGCGGCAACTTTTTAGGACTGTTCAACTGATACCACTGCCAGGTTTATTTTTGAAAACATTATCACTTGGTTTGGATGTCCTACGAGTCTGACTAGTGATCAAGGCAATCATTTTATCAGTAGTACAATAGAAAATATTACAATAGAGTTCTTAATCCAACATCATAAACGCATCCCCTACCATCCACAATCCAATGGCACAGTAGAGGCGTTTAACAAGATTCTGTAAAAGGGTTTGATGAAGGTTTGTTGCACAAATAAGGAAGATTGGGATGATAGATTCCCAACAATTTTATGGGCTTACAGGATGACCACGAAGAAGTTCCACAAGTGTACTCCATTTCAGCTAGTATATGGGAAAGAGGTTGTGCTATCGGCATAATTCATTACCCCTAGTCTATACATCGCACAGGTTACACATATGTCAAAGGATGAATTAGTCACGTAGAGGGTTGTGGAGTTGCAAGAACTTGATGAGACCAGATGTTTAGTAGACTTTCATCAATCAGTTGAGAAAACCAAGCAGAAGGCTTAGCGCGACAGGCACATTAAGGCCAAAACATTTGTGCAAGGAGATAAGGTCCTACTTTATGACAGTCGATACTAGAAACATCCAAGAAAGTTGTGCATGCATTGGTTGGGCCCATTTATAGTTGCGGAGATCTGACACTCTAGAGCCATTAGACTCGTGCAAATGAATGGTATACTTCGAGAAGGATGGGTGAATGAAGCTCACCTGAAACCCTATATTTCTCAGGACTGAGATAAAGGACTATTGCTCTAGTCCAAAGGAGCATCTATACTTGTTAGATTTGAATTTATGCAATTTATTTAAATTCAAGTTAATAAAGTCGGAGTGTGCATTGTTGCGCCATGACATGTATTTCATTTTTTTACATCTAAGTATTAATTTGGTGTAAAACTTCTTACTCAGCAGCACAGGATCATAAGATCCATGAATCCATTAAAGACAGCCATTAAATATGACGGGGACCCCATTGTGGTTGGAGGGAGAGAAAATCTAAACACAATCCTAGTCCATGTGCCACATGCACCACTCCATTCATAGCCTTTATGATTGCTACAGTAACTCGTCCGAACTCTGTTAGACCATAAAGTCGCGATACGTGAAGATGTCATTGTTATTCGCTCCAGGATTCTCAACCATTCAAATGGTAAGGCCTGAAGTCGGCCACATCCCTGTCCAACTTGTTCAGTAAATGTCAGAATCCCCCAATAGATTTACCCCATTAAACAGTCACATCGGACACCTCAGCTCCAGGTTGTGCCTATAGGGTTAATCATGAGTGGTCTAGGAGTAGTGACAGAGCCCGCCAGCTGGCCTAAGTATAAGGTTTTGTGAACTCAACGTAAGACTTATTGTTTTCCATTTTGTAATTGAGATTTCTAAAATTGTCATAGAGCATGCAAATTCTCTTCATCATGACCCTGAAGCTTAGTATAGTTGGTTTAAGTTTCTTAGTAGTCTAGAGTAGCAATTCCGAGAGCTATAGGAAGCTGAACTTCACTCTCCAAATAATTAGTTCCAGAAGAGCCGTGTGACCCCCGGGTTCAGGTCGGGGGCGACCTCAAAGGGAAGGTCGAGCAAGTGAAGCTCCTCGACCTCAACCTAACAGACCAGATGTTATTCCAAAAAATGAACATTGACGTGTTCTGTAATGTGGCCCCAGATGATATGGGAAGGATGCAGTTCGTATCAAATAATTTTTTTATCAACCTCTTTAACTCCACAATAATGAATCTCCAAGACTTTCCAGTCTTTGGCACTACCGGAGAGGTTGTGCAGTGTACCAAGTTCCTCACCATTCAGGCCAACTTATCCCATAACTCCTTGGTCATAGATTCCCCTGACACATTCAGTGATACTGAATCTGACAAACACATTCAGATTGTGGTCTTCACCTTCCGATCCAACTTTTCCTAGCCATCTATTGACGTTCCTATAGGTGGATTACCTGGATCCACTGCAACCCATTGATATTTGTCTACCAACAGATCTTCCATCTTGATCTTCCACATCTCAAAAAATTTCCCATTAAATTTCTCGATCTCTATTTTTGAAACCATTTCTCTTCACTTGGAGAATCAATACCATAAATCTCCCACTGTAAAAAGGCTTATCACAGTGCCGAGCCAAACTCTTGACCATAAATCTGTCCCCCTGAAGCAAATAATTTCTTTGATACCAAATGTAGATTCTAACCTTGTACAATATTTTACTGCAAATAGATTTTCAATAAAAGAACAAAAAATATACAATGGAAAATACACAAATTAAACAAAGATTTTTCCCCTGGAAACCCAAATCAGGAAAACCAACATATTATATATTCATTCTCATCATACATTGTTTACAATACAATATACATATAGGATCCAACGGAATCCAAAAACCTAATCCAATGACCTGGATTAGTCAACAAACCTAATTCCTTAACCAGAAATAAAAAACCATGTGCCGAAAAACCACCCAAAAATGGACATGAAAATTGAGGACTGCCCAAAAATGGACACGAAAATCGAGGAAAAAATAATATAACACATATCCAACAGATGGGATGGGTGTAGAAATGCTTGGAAAACTAATGGATGGAAATGATGACATAGTTGGTGTCCCCAGGATCAAGGGACCTATATAAAATGGTATGGACAATGTAGGTCTAATGGAGATAAGGGGTGGTAATGTGGACATCACCAAGATGCCCCCTAGGGGATTTCCTTTAGTCCCACTTGATGATTGTATCATAGGCTCAACTACACTAGATGAAACATTGGGTCCCGACATGGTGGGAGGATGACTAAAAAAAGATAAAGGATCACTAAAAATTTCCCTTGCTTCGACAAGTATAGGTCTATCTCGCTCAGTCAAAGGAGGATTAAAATTTGTTGGAGGACCTTCATCTACCACTTCTACTTCGACCAAACCGATATCGTCAAACCAAAGATAAAACCCTTTGAATTCGTTATCACCTATCTTGTGCCTCTTTAGAGGAGGTTGCACCTCTGTAATAGGCTCAAGTCCTCGTAGTCGATGGGACCAATGCTATGATTCAGCCACAGTGAATGTAATAAGTGAAATCCCAAAAAAAAATCAACCTAAGGATGACCTAGAATAAGACTCAAAGAGCACACCCCTAATCAATCTAGGCTAACAACAAGTAAACTAATTCTCTCAGGGGCCTTTCGAAAAACAAACCTATGGGGGATATGAAGCACCCATGAGATTGGCTAGCGAAGGTTACAAATAATTCAAGAAAACAATTATTCATATCAAATGATTTAGATCTAAAACCAAAGGGGTTGTAGGAAATTGGAAATGATATTATATCACCTCACTGTAATGTTTGTACCAAGATCTCACCAAAAACTCACCTAGAAGTTTAGATCTAGTAATGAGCAATAGTCACACACAGACAACTAATACAACAAATGAAAAAAACCACTATATCTCTTTAGATCTATTGGGCATTTTTCCCAACTTCACTGAAAATATCAGATAGAAAGACAACCTATCCAAGAAATGGAAGAAATCTACACAAATACACTCAACAAACCACTTGAAAACAAAATATGTGACAAAATAATTTAAACAGAGGCAATAGCAAATTAGAACAAATCACTAAAAAACATTTTTTGTCAAAGGACAAAACTAATCTCAAAGGCTTGGGTTTTTCTCTGCAATTCTACAAATTTCACAGGTCATCGTGGGACAAGACCTACTCAATGAAGAAATTTTGTTTTCTAGGAGATAATGGAACTATTCCAAATCTATCAGATATGATTGATCTGGGCTTTGGAGTAATAAATGGAAGAAAATAAAAAGAAAATCTCCATCATGAAGATGAAAGGATTGACAAAGAGACTCAAACTAGAGAAGAATTATCTACCCAGTATGGTCTCCAATTATGTTATGGGACAAAATCTCATAGGGATCCTACTAAATACACAACAAAATCTCCCTAGGACCAACCCAGTGATCCTAGATAGAAAGGGGTTTATAATTCCATGGTTTTTTCTATGGGGAAAATGTTATAAAAACAGGATCGTGGAGCAATAAAATAAAACAAATATGGAAACAAAACACAGAAGATACACAATACAAGAGAGACATGGATTTACGTGGTTCACCCAATGTGGGCTACGTCCACAAGAGAAATTGCCAGGTCCTTCCTTTATTATTATCCAGCAAATGAAGGGATACAACCTATAGAAAAACCCATTGTAACTTCCTCTTCTTTCTCTCACAGTCTCCTCTCTCATAATACAATATTCACCATCAATCATAGCCGCAATACATTTCACTCATAAAAGAGGGTTGCCTTCTAAGGCAAAAACCCTAACATAATCTCTACCGTTAGATCTGTGACCTTATAATGAACGGTCCATATTTATAATGAAATTACAATATACATTTACAAGGCAATTTTTCCTTCAGGGGCTTCGCCCCCGAACCCCTGTTGGGGGGCCGCTTGCCCCCAGACCCCCCAGCCAAGGGGATATCCCCCCCGGACCCCGCAGAGGGGGTACCCCCCCTCTACACTCCCTCGCGTGGAAGAGTGTACATACTTCTAGGGTGAAAATACTTCATGGGGTATAAACACGTCTAAAAGTAAAATACCTCTGAATCAGGAAGACAATCAAGCTCCACAACCAACAATATCCCACTTGGAGACTGATCTCAACAAATCCACCACTGTTGTATATGTTGGACTCTAAACCTTCTTAGACCTGGCAAATTTCTCATCTTCATCTTCATTCTTGAAGACCAACTGAAACTGAGAAGGAACTCAGTTTCTCCCTGGTTACTCCCTTTGTTAACATGTCTGCAGGATTCTAGCTAGTGTGTATCTTTTC
>SNQJ01S0039245.1:85145-103769 GCA_010110895.2 Picea sitchensis
TTTGTCTTCCCCTGTTCTCCATGTTCAATGCATTACCTGATGTCTCACCCGTGCTTTTCCATTGAATTTCCTCACTAAGGATAACACCAACAACATCATCAAATTTTAAAGTATTTGAACCAGAGACAGAGTTACTTACAGCCATGACCAAGTTGTTCCAACTTTCTGGCAATGAGCACAAGATTAGAATAGCCCTGACCTCATCATCAAAGTCCACTTTTACAGAACTTAGTTGATTAGTAACTATATTAAATTCATTTAAATGATCTGCAACAGACCCACCTTCTGACATCTTCATATTAAATAATCTCTTCATTAGAAATACCTTATTGGACACCGAGGGTTTTTCATACAATTTGGCCAATGCGTCTATCAAACCCTTCATTGTCTTTTCTTTGGAAATATTGAAAGCCACCGACACTGCCAGGCTTAGCCGTATCGTTCCTAGAGCCTTTTTGTTAAGAATCTCCCATTCTTCATCCTTCATGACCATCGGCTTCTTTTCTACTCCACCCAATGGTAGGAATAGATCCTTCTGATATAAATAATCTTCCATTTNCATCTTCCATAACTGGTAGTTTTGGCCATTAAATTTCTCGACCCTAAACTTTCCATCTTCCGACATTGCTCCCACTCGAACCAGGAACCCTCTTTTCCTGCGAGTTACCTTTCGCTCTGATACCATTTGTTAGAAAAACAGGACCGTGGAGCAATAAAATAAAACAAATGCGGAAACAAAACACAGAAGATACACAATACAAGAGAGACACGGATTTACGTGGTTCACCCAGTGTGGGCTACGTCCACCAGAGAAATTTCCAGGTCCTTCCTTTATTATTATCCAACAAATGAAGGGATACAACCTACAGCAAAACCCGTTGTAACTTGCTCTTATTTCTCTCACAGTCTCCTCTCTCAGAATACAATATTCGCCATCAATCATAGCCACAATAAATTTCCCTCATAAAAGAGGGTTGCCTTCTAGGGAAAAAACCCTAACATAATATCTATCGTTAGATATGTGACCTTATAATGAACGGTCCAGATTTACAATAAAATTACAATATACATTTACAAGGCAATTTTTCCTTCGGGGGCTTCACCCCCGAACCCTCGCTTGCCCCCAGACCCCCCAGCCGGGGGGATATCCCCCTCAGACCCCACAGAGGGGGTACCCCCCCTCTGCACTCCCCCGCGTGGAAGAGTGTACATACTTCTAGGGTGTAAATACTTCATGGGGTATAAACACAGTTAAAAGTAAAAGACCTATGAATCAAGAAGATAATCAGGCTCCACAACCAACAGAAAATCCCCCTAAACTTGGTCAAAGGCTTAGGCAGAGAAATAACTCCCTTAAAATACTGACATATATCTAATCTACCCCAAAAAAATATAGACTGAATGATAAGAGAAAGAGAAAAGAGAAGGTTAATGACTGCACCTTGAATCCTTACAATTGATGTAGACCTCTTCCACGTGTTATTGCCTCTTATATCACATATCTCCTCCCAAAGATGACCTGCAAGGGGTTAAGAATACAATGCAACAACATATGCAATCTCTAACAATCACTTAAAAGCCTAAATATAGATATAAATGATCAAAATAGACAAGAACATGTACACATAGGGTTTTGGGACAAAGATAATGTATTTTATTCAAATACAAGATGAAAGGTTACAACCTTTGCTTGCGAACACTACTCTAGGACCCAAGTCCAGGATCCTCTGTCATGGCTCCAAGTGCATCAATCCCACATATAATTATCATAATCAACATGCCATCAAGGGAAGAAGGAAGGGTTTCATAAGGAGAATGGTTGGAGGGGAAAGTTGAGACTAAAAATTAGAGCAAGATGCAAAACTTAGGCAATGAGAGGGAAAGGATTTTGGCAGATTTTTCTTATTCTCTTGTTCATATGTCAAAATGAATCCCCAAGACCTATTTTTATATGAGAAAAGGTTGGTTATTTGGTTTGGGGATTGGCTACAAGGGTTAAAATGGTTAGGAAACCCTCCATAGCATGTAAACTTTGCTTAAATATGTGCAATTTTATATTTTTTGCAACTTTTGGAGGTAAACGCGATCTACTTAGCATGCAACAAGCGTATGTACATAGACGAACTAGTATGGAGCACACATGTGTATGCATGCTCTTAGTGCAACAAGGCACATACATTATACAAAAAATGATTTATTAGAAGGAAACCTCAGCAGTATGTTTGCAAAAGTATACAAATGGATGGGCCAATGTATTGGATGCATAGATGTGGAATTTGTGGACTATAACAGATGCCCAGTAACATGTGAGGTCAAAAGAGAAACTGATGGCTGAAATACATTACAATATCTTTACATAGTGAGAAGGAACAGAGTTGAGTGAGCCCGAGATGAGTGTTCATATATAAAACCAAACAATGATCCTAATGCACTCTTTCACTAATGTTTTAAAAGAATTCAAGCATGCAACAAGTTTTTGTCTTCTTCTTTTTTGTTATTTTTCCAATTATAATGCAAAAAATTCCTCATCTAAGCAATAATACAAATGCAAAATAAATAAACCAACAACAATTAGCAAGCAAAGGGGTTGTAGGAAATTGGAAATGATGTTAGATCATCTCACTCCAATGTATGTACCAAGATCTCACCCAAAACTCACCTAGGAGGTTAGATCTAGTAATGAGAAATACTCAAACAAGGACAACTAATACAACAAATGAAAAAGACCACTATATCGCTTCATATCTATTGGGTATTTTTCCCAGCTTCACTGAAAATCTCAGATAGAAAGACAACCTATCCAAGAAATGGAAACAAGCCACACAAATACACTCAACAAACCACTTGACAACAAAATATGTGACAAAATAATTCAAACAGAAGCAAGACCAAATTAGAACAAATCACTAAAAAACATTTTTTATTAGAGGACAAAACTAATCTCAAAGGCTTGGGTTTTTCTCTACATTTCTACAGTTTTCACAGGTCATAGTGGGACACAGGCTACTCAACCAGTGAGTCTCATTGTGTGATAATTGCACTTCAACCAACGATGATGCCGAGATTTTTTTTTTCTAGGAGAAGATGGAATTGTTCTAGATCTATCAGATATGATTGATTTAGGCTTTGGAGTAATAAATGGAAGAAAGTAAAAATAAAATCTCAGTCAGGAAGATGAAAGGATTGACAAAGAGACTCAAACTAGAGAATAATTCTCTCCCTAGTATGGTCTCCAATTTTTTTATGGGAAAAAAGCTCATAGGGATCCTATTGAATACACAACAAAATATCCCTAGGACCAACCTAGTGATCCTATATAGAAAGGGGTTTAGAATTCCATGGTTTTTGCTATGAGGAAAATCCCCCTAAACTTGGTCAAAGGCTTAGGAAGAGCGATAACTCCCTTAAAATACTAACATATCTCTAATCTACCCCAAAACATTCTAGACTAAGTGATAAGATAAAGAGAGAAGAGAATTTTAATGAGTGCACCTTGAATCCTTACGGTTGATGTAGACCTGGAAGGAGTTAAGAATACAATGCAACAACATATGCAATCTCTATCAATCACTTAAAATCCTAAATATAGATATAAATGATCAAAATAGACAAGAACATGTACACATAAGGTTTTGGGACAAAGATAATCTCTTTTATTCAAATACAAGATGAAAGGTTACAACCTTTTCTTGTGAACACTGCTCTACGAACCAAGTCTGGGATCCTCTGTCATGGCTCCAAGTGCATCAATTCTACATAGAATTCTCACAACCAACATGCCATCAAGGGAAGAAGGAAGGGTTGCATAAGGAGAATGGATGGAGGGGAAAGTTGAGGCTAAAACTCAAAGCAAGATGCAAAACTTGGGCAATGAGAGGGAAAGGATTTTGGCAGAGTTTTCTTATTCTCTTGTTAATATGTCGAAATGAATCCCCAAGACCTCTTTTTGTATGAGAAAAAGATGGTTATTTGGTTTGGGGATGGGCTACAAGGGGTAAAATGGTTAGGAAACCCTCCATAACACATAAACTCGGTTGAAATACGTGCAATTTTATATTTTTTACAACTTTTGGAGGTAAATGCGATATACTTAGCATGCAACAAGTGTATGTACACATGCTAACTAGTATGGAGCATGTGTGTGTATGCATGCTATTAGTGCAGCAGGGCACATACATTATCCAAAAAATGGTTTTTTAGAGGGAAACCACAACAATATGTTTGGAAAAGTATGCAAATGGATGGGTCAATGTATTGGATGCATAGATGTGGAATTTTCAGACTATAACAGATGTCCCCTAACATGTGAGGTCACAAGAGAAACTGATGTCTGAAATACATTACAATATCTTTACACAGTGGGAAGGTGCACAATTGAGTAAGGTCGAGATGAGTGTTCATGAGCATGTCATTTGAAAAATAATGATGATCTCTCTGAGGCAGGCATACCCATGTTTGGGATAAACTAAGCATGGTTGCCAATCAAGTACACTACAGATCCATGTCATATAAAATAATCATGACTACAAGACAAATATGAATGTCTATATAAAGTGTAGCAGCGAATAATACATAGCGGATCTACATCTCAAAATCATCTGAATATATACAAGTACAATATGGTATGCATCTTTAGGAAGAATCAATGTCTGTGGCTAGAGATGAGAACTTCATAGCTTGAGAAACAACTTCAAGATATTCAAAACTCAGGTAGGAGTACAATAGGAGTGTAAGACTCACTACTCTGAGGTCTTCAACATGCCATCGGGGAAACACTGAAGGACCTCGATCAACAGGTACATAACTTCATTGATTTTGAATATGAACTTGACTGGATACTTGGGATGGATGACTCATGAAAGTCAAGAGATTAACTGTAGAATGAATGACTCAGGCTGGAAAAACTTCCCTTGTAAAAAATCATGACAAAATTATGAGACTCAAGAAGCACATTATTGAGATAAGTCTATGATACAGGAGGCACCACAAAATCTCCATATGTTTGGAAGAGTAACCAAATGGAGGAGAACCCAACTCTATGTAACGATAGCAACTTCCTAAGGTCATACTAGATCCCAATGCTTGTAGAACAAACAAAAGGATGTGTTTTGTCCAAGGGAGACTTATCTTGTTGTCGATAAAATAGAATGTATATCTTGTCCCCTCTTTTTGGAATATTTTATTTTTTTTCCTTTTCAAATTTTTAATGAGCTTTGAAAAAGAATAAAAGAATGCTACATTACAAAGGAGGAGCGAGTGTCGCAGGAAAGCAAATTAGTTCCAAGCGCATGGAACATATTGATTCTTAGTGCAAGGAGACATGTGCACAAT
Source organism: Picea sitchensis (assembly GCA_010110895.2). Taxonomy (NCBI): domain Eukaryota; kingdom Viridiplantae; phylum Streptophyta; class Pinopsida; order Pinales; family Pinaceae; genus Picea; species Picea sitchensis. The sequence continues at coordinate 90,477 of SNQJ01S0039245.1, forward strand.
AAGGACACTCAAGATAATTCCTCCATGGGTGAAGGTGTCATATCACAAGGGAAAAAAGTGACAAGGCTTGCACCTAAGGAATGCTCTAAAGGTTCAATAATAACAACATGAAGTCGGTATTAGGCCAAAGACACAAGGATGAGACATGCGATGTGAACATCATGACACAACAAGACCTCCTTCCATGTGAAGTTTTACGATCCCAGAGAAGGTAAGCTCTGTGGTTTTCATGTTTAGAGAGTCTAAAAAACACTAAAAGAAGACTCTAGAGTGATATTTTTAAAGTTAGTCTCCAGGGTCCGAAAAAGAATAAAATCATACCAAGGAGAACTCTTTTGGTCACTAGGGCCAGAGTATTCCTTTTTGGTGATTAGTCCATTCGGTCCATAAAAGGGTTAAACTTATACCGAAAGGACGTCTCTTCAAAACCATTTTAATGAGTGTGACAGAAACAAGATCACTGGGCAATATTTTCAATTTTAAGGAGTCTAAAATTATTTTAACTATGGACTCACCTCATTTTTCATAATTTTAGTCCCCTGAGCCCTAAAAAGTATAAAACATAACTTAGGATAACTCTCCCGACGAGACATGTCTCCCGAGGCATACATTTTTCCTGGTTAATCTATTGGTCGGAAAAAGGGTTAAAATTATGCCAAATAGATATTCCTTCTGGACCAATTAACAAGTGTGAAAGGAACAAGGTCACTCAACAATATTTTCATATTTAGGGAGTCTAAAAAGATCTTAACTATAGACTCCAAAGGGTTTCCTTTTTCGTAGATAATCTCAAAGGCCCGAAAAAGAGATAAACCAAAACCAGGGAGAATGACCATTTTTCAAAAATTTAGTCCCTCATGCCCGAAAAAGGGTTGAACTTATGCTTGAGAATACTCTCCTAGAGAACTGAAGATCCTAGGGCATACCTTTTTCATAAAAATATCCCTCCAGACTGAAAAAGGGGTAAACTATCGTCAGATAGATGTGCCTTCAAATTTGATTTTGACGAGCATGAAGGGAAACAAGATCGCCCGACAATCAAAAGAGTGTTTGTTGCTCAACAATCAAAAGAGTGTTTGTTGCTTGTGTGCAGGAAGGAGGTGATAGGAACTGGAGCCGGAACTTCAAATCTACAACAACCAGGACATACATGAACAACCTTCATATTAAAGGTATGTTGATCTACCCTAATTTGGTGTAAAAGGAATTGTTTTCTCTAGACCTAGGAAACTGTTATGTCCAAAAATGTCACATCTATGCATCCAAGACATTGGCCCATCTATTTGCATACTTTTTCAAACATACTGTTGAGGTTTCCTACTAAAAAAACAACTTTTGGAGGTAAACGCGGGCTAACTAGTATGCAACACACGTGTGTATGCAAACTATTAGTGCAGTAGGGCACATACATTATCTAAAAAATGGTTTCTTAGAAGGAAACCATTTAATGGGTCCAACTAAAGCTGCAAAGTTTTAATGGGTCCAACTAAAGATGCAAAGGTTTTGACGCCAAAAAATGTCGTTTGATGCCTCAAAATGACTATGAAAGGTTTCAAACTGTGATTTTCCAAATTGGGTGGTGCCATTAAAATGACCCTGCAAGTTGGTTCCTCCAAATTTTTCCACTCTAGAAAAATTGGCATAAATGACAATTAACATAATGATTCAATCTAGATCACTTCCTTTTGTGCAAAGAAGAAAACTTTCATGTTAATCTTTAAGCTTAATCTTGAATGGGTCAAAGAGGATGAAACCTATATTTATGCACATGCTTTATTTGTAAGTTCTGTAACTTTTGGCCATCACTAAAATAGATTAAATGGTAAGTACATGTAACTTTTAATCCCTTCTATAAGATATAGTGGTTATCCATCCAAACATCAAAGCATTCTTCATCTTAAAAAAAAATTGAAAAGTAAAAGGTACACAAAGTTTTTATTAACAGATTTTTGTTAATTGACCTTTGTTAATAGTTCATGAAAAATGTAACTCTCTTTATGACCGTATGGCCCCTTAACTTTAACCCAAACATCAAAGCATTCTTCATCTTAAAAAAAAAATGAAGAGTAAGAGGAACACAAAGTTTTTATTAACAGATTTTTGTTAATTGACCTTTGTTAATAGTTCATGAAAAATGTAACTCTCTTTATGACCGTATGGCCCCTTAACTTTAACCCACATATATAGATATTGGCAAAGGTCTCAATATGGGTCCACTTGCCTAAAGATGCATGCATTGATTTTGCAAATAAATTGATTTAGTGTAAATATAATATAAAGATTGAAATGAATATATATGTACGTGTGTGTGATATTAAAGAGAATGATTTGTGAATGAAGAAAAATATACAAATAAATTGCTTTAGTGTAAATATAATGTAAAGATTGAAATGAATATACATGTGTGTATGTGACATATCACAGAGAATGAAGAAAAATATACATCAATGTATAGAGAAAAAACTTATAAAATTATTAATTATCAAAATTATATTATAAATAAGAATATAATATCAATGTATAGAGAAAAAACTTATAAAATTATTAATTATCAAAATTATATTATAAATAAGAATATAATATAAGAAAGGATTAACATAATGTCAATTAATAAAGATGAGAGATTGATAAATATCTTGTACATGATAGATATAAATTAATAAATAAACACATGAAATAAAATAATGTCAAGGGAAATGGGGGCATCCTTCTTGGACACTAGTATTTAAGTTTTTTATTACTCATGGTTTAAATTGGATTAACTTATGGTTTTACTATTGGTGTGGGGTTGGCCCTCGTTTTCTTGCTTGATAAATATGTTGAGGCATGCTTTTGGAATATTTTTAGTCTTCGTAAGTACTTCTCAATAAGAAATGTTTTTACCCATTTGAATGAAATTTGTAACTAATGACGTAGGTACCATGTAAGATAAATAAAATAATGTCCAGGGGCATCTTCCTTGGACACTAGTATAAGCTTTTATTTCGAATGGTTTAGATTGGATGAAGTTATCATCTTTCACGAATTGATTGAGTTTGGGTGGGGCTAGCGCTCATTGTCATTAGTGATAACTGTGTTGAGGCATGCACTCTAGGTAACTTGTGGTGTTATTTTGGAATATTCTTAGTGTTACTAGGTATATATTAATAATAAATGTTTTTTTTTTTAATGGGGAGAAATTTATAATCAATTATGTTTGGTTTGGTCTTTTTGTGTTAAGGAAACATGTTTGCAGTTTCATAGATGATATTATAATTTTTTTTTGGAATCTTTTTTTTCAATAAGAATGTATATTACATTTTATAATAATTGTTATTGTTATTTTATTGAAGAGTTAGTTTATTATTTTGATTATGAAAACATGTTTATTTATTTTTATCTTGTAATTATTAAAATGTAAATATTTAATTGGTTTGTCAATAGATTTAATGATATTTTGCCACAAAAGTTTAATTCTTCCCAAATGTATGATGAGTTGTTATGGCCATTAAATTGCATTAAACATAAATAATGACATGATGCCCCACCATGGTGGTGTATGCTTAACAATTAAGTTGAGAGGTAGAATTTTGTCCATTCCTCCATATTCTTATGTTGTAAAAAGTTATTTTTATTTGGATTATTTTAAGTTTAAGTTTTTTCTTATTCATGATTTTTTTTTATTTGAATTATTTTTAATTTATTTTTTTCTTATTCATAATAAATGTTTCTTTTGTCGAATGAGTTATGTTGGTGATAAGGTTTTACCTTTTTGGAATATTCTTAGTTTTACCTAGATTATATTAGTAATAAATGTTTCTTATATAAGAGAGTAAATTAAGTTAAGCATGATATTAATCATACAATGTGACATGGTATCCCACCTCTTGATAAATAGTTATGTTCAACATTTAAGTTAAGAGGAAGTAAACTCTTACCAATTTTTTACTATTCTATGTTGTAACAAATTGGTGTTATTTGGAATATTCTTGATTTTATTTGGTTCTTATTCATAATAAATGTTCATTTTATTAGAGTGAGTGTGATTAGATGTGGCATTAGCCATATAATGTGACACTATGTCCCATCACTTGATAAGTAGTGAATGCTCCAACTTTTAAGTTGAGAAAAAAACACATTGTTATTTTTTCTTTTCCTTATTCTTATGTAATAACAAACTATTGTTATTATTGTAATTATTCTTGATTTTAATTATTCATAATAAATGTTCCCTTTATCAAATTATGTGAAATCTAACATATCATAGCCATATAATGCAACACCACACACACTTCTCATAGTTTGTGTTGAGTGGCATTTAAGTTGAAAGAAACATCATACCAATTTATACTTATTCTTAATAATGTTGTAATTACAAAATGTTGTTATTTGAAGTATTCTTAGTTTTACATGGTCTTTATTCATAATAAAACATTTCTTTTATTACATTAAGTGAATTTGGCATTAGCTATAGGATGTAACATTACACATGACCTCTTGGTATGTAATGGATATTTAACATTTGAATCTTGGTATGTAATGGATATTTAACATTTATGTTCAAAGAAAATATCTTTCTAATTCCTTCTTATTTTAGATTTTAAATTTTTTTATTTGGTATATTTTTTATATGATTTATATTGTTAATCATATAATGTGATATAATATTTATTTTAATTTTTTTAATAAAAAGTGGATGTTAAAAGATATCTTTTCATTTTTTTCTAGTTTCGTAATACAATATCATTATTAAAAATATTTTTAATTTTACAATAAATCAAATTTAACTTAATATTATTTATACAATTTAAGTTAGGAAAAAATATTTTTCCAGTTAATATAAAAAAATATTATTACATAAAATATTCTCACCTAATATCTTATTCTTTCTTATGTTGTTACAAAATGTTAATACATAGAATATTCTCAACTAAATACCCTATTTTTATTCACAATAATTATCCTCTTCTTCTCGTCCAAAGGGGTTGGATCAAATAAATTTTTTTTTTTTTTTTTTTTTTTTTTTTTTTTTTTTTTTTTTTTTTTTTTTTTTTTTAATAATAAAAATATTTATTACATAAAAATTTCACCTAATATCTTATTCTTTCTTATGTTGTTACAAAATGTTAATACATAGAATATTCCCTAACCAGCCATTCCATTTTTATCTACAATAATTATCCTCTTCTTCCTGAGCCCAAAGGGGCTGGATCTAATGGTGGAAAATGCAGGAGCTCCCACCCGAGGTAGTGGCTCAACGGTGGTAAGTCCCCAGGTGACAGCCTATGAAGTGCTAAACCACCCATGATGTTAAAGTGACTAAGTGTAGTTGTTAAGCCAATTCCCAAGTGATGTTAAAGTCTGAAACCTCAGCATGCAATCCAAACTGTTGTTAAGGCTGGTGGTTCAGCCGCAAGCATCCTTCAGTGATTTTGACGACTTAGATGCCCCGAGTCGCTGGGTTTTCAAGCCATGTTAACGCGACTCCAACAAGTCCCAAGCATACCCAATGTAAACAAAAAAAAAATTATCCTCTCTTTCTCAAAAAAATTCATATACAACATTTTGTAGTAAATCAAAATAATTTAGTTTCTAATTTTTCCTCCAAATTAATTAATGTTATTATTTATATTTATATATATATATATATATATATATATATATATATATATATAATAGTAAATTTGTCTCACTATACATTTTAGAAATCAAAACACTCTGTATTTGTAATTTTTTCCCCAAAATTAATTAATGTTATAAAATAATATATATATATATATATATATATATATATATATATATTTTTTTTTTTATTTTTTTTAAATAATAGTAAAATTGTATCACTATAAATTTAGTTTAACCTTAAATTTATTTAAATTCAAAATAGAAAAAATTATATTTTGAAAAATTGAACTTTATTTAATTTTGAGAAATTGAAATTAAAATAAATTAAAATTGGTTTATACGTATTATTTTTGTTTATTGTTCATTTTATTAAATTAAAAAATCAATTTAACTGATGTTGTTGTTTTTATCATTAATTTTTATGATTTAATTGAAATTATTGTTTTTATTATTTTATTTTATGAATGACTAAATCCACGTTATTCACAAAACACATTTAAACTATATTTAATTATAGAATATATATTTTATATAAAAATTAACATAATTCTTTTTAATTAAAATTAAAAATGATCATAATCTATATGATTGAGACGCTAGCTTCCCCTTTCACTACATCAATTGGGTCCCAAATCCTTGTGACAAAATCATCTCGCTTATACATCCTTAAGAGAAACATTAACATTTTTTTAATTTTAATAGTACAAATCCTAAGTTTTATATTCGTATTATGTGATTAAATTTTTTTATCTATAAAAGATAAATTATCATTTACATATTGTTTTATTTAATTATCATTTAAATATTGTTTTATTTATAGAATCTATGTTCTTCTTGATATTTTTTTTTTTATAAATATTTTTATATATTATTTTAGATTTATTTTTTATATAATTTATTAATAATTTAAAGAAAATATTTTTAAAGAAAAATGAAAAATGAAATGGTGTAAAAAATCTTATACATATAGTTTTAATTTTATTTTTTTTATAAATAATTTTATATACAGTTTTATTAATAATTTAAAGGAAATATCAAAATTGTGTAAAAATATTTTTAAGACAAAATTGATAATAAAATAGTGGAAGGTAATGAAGCATTGACTAATAAACTACTAATTAATTTGAATACGGAAATATAAATTTTGTTTTGCATGTATTGTTTTTTTCCAAACTTTAAATATAAATATGGAATATAATTTTCTTGATGTAATATTTGAAAGTCTTCCTTAACTTACCCATGTTTACGGGGTATGACACGTTATCTTACTACAATCAACGTAACTGTAAAAGAAATTGATGAGGTCCAAATTATTCACAACTATTTTGGAAATGGAAGCGCGTGTGCTTAGACCACGGGCACATATCCCACTTCACGTGGTCCACAAAACGAACCGGGATGGGACCCACATGTTTCATTCGGGTTGCGGTCAAAAAGTGTTCGGGTTGCCTGGTCATGTGTCACCCCATGGGGTTGGCGTATAAGAATGTGAAAGCTGTATTAGAATACAAAAAAACACTGAACCGGCACAAGAACGGAACGAAGGGAGTTGTTGCCTGGCACTTGGGTTGGTCAGGGAGTAGAAAAGTTTGATATTGAAAAGTATAAAGTTACCGCCCGCGAGATTACAGTAGGAGGAGGAGTCCCTGGCATCCAGCAAATTAGATACCGGGGCGGGCAAGATCTGTACGGGACGGGTGGTAGGCGATGGATTTGGCCCTTCGGGTGCATGCAGAGGCACCATACCAGCCGCCACTTCACACGACTGGCGGCCACCGTTTAGTTATATAGTCTCCCCTTCCACTTCGTGTTTCACGTATATGAATAAACATTTATTCTTAGTGAGCATTGCAAGGCCATTGTTGCTTCAACCTCCAGCGAGCCGCGGTCGTAGAATCCGGTCCAATCATAGCTGTTTCTAGTTGTCTCTGGCAACAAAACCGGCGTCCCATCTCGGCCTTCCATTCATGTATACAATGTATGGTTAGGGCAGGGATTTTGGCCTGTTTCTGTAAACTGTGGTCTGTTCCATTGATATATGTGGCCGTGGGAAGGTTGGAGAGGCCTCTGGTCCTTAGGTCCCACTGCCTTTGTCTCAAGTAGCGCCTGAGACGCCGGCGTTGCTATATATGAGAAGGAGTTTCAGGGTGCTGTCAGTTGGGTAGTTCCTTCCTTAGTCTACAGCAGTCTAGCTTTTGCAATTCAAGAAGATTCTGTTCTTTGAGTCTTTCAGGAGGTCGGTCTGCTGCTGAGAAGTAATTTGTGGATTGTGTGCCCTTGGACGGACCCTGTTAGATCGGATTTTTGGAGGTTAGCATGGCTACTTTTGCGATGAATCCCCAGTTTAATGGTCTTGACAGTCATGGAGTTCTGGGAAGCCGCAAAACCGGGCGCTTGGGCGTCGGCAGAAAGGCGGATTCTCCCAGACACAACACCGTGCCTGCTCAGAATCCGTTTGATTCCCATAAATCGACTTTCGATTTCCAGAGCAATGGAATTCCGGGAGAACTAAAAGTGAAAGAGGTCGAGGATGATGATGAAGAAGAAGAAGAGGACAAAGTGGTCTGGGATTTCCCTAAAGACGATGAAGGAGGCCATACAGATCCCCGGGATATTGGAACTGCCGATGAATGGATTAAGAGGAATCCTCAATTGATTCGTCTAACCGGAAAACATCCCTTCAATTGCGAGCCATCGCTGTACCAGCTGATGAAGTCCGGGTTCATTACCCCTGCGTCTCTGCATTATGTGCGCAATCATGGCTACGTCCCACGCGGGGTTTTCGATGACTGGACTGTAGAAGTCTCTGGCCTTGTAAAGAAGCCCATCAAGTTCACCATGCGGCAGCTCGTGGATGAGTTCAAACCCCGCGAGCTTCCCGTCACTCTTGTATGTGCGGGGAATCGAAGAAAGGAGCAGAATATGGTGAAGAAAACCATTGGATTCAACTGGGGCGCCGGGGGAATTTCTACCTCGGTTTGGCGAGGCGCTCGGCTCTACGACGTTCTGCGCCGATGCGGAATCATGTCGAAAAAGAAAGGAGCGCGCTACGTCTGCTTTGAAGGGGCAGAGGATCTGCCCGGAGGCGGCGGTAGCAAGTATGGAACCAGCGTTTCCGTTGACACCGCCATGGACGAATCGAGGGATTTGATGCTCGCCTATTCGCAGAACGGCGAATATCTGCAGCCGGATCATGGCTTTCCGGTAAGAATGATAATCCCAGGTTTTATCGGAGGCCGAATGGTGAAATGGCTGAAGCGCATCATGGTCACGTCCGGGGAATCCGATAGCCATTATCATTACAATGACAACCGTGTTCTTCCTTCTCATGTCGATGCCGATACAGCGAATTCAGAAGGTTAGATAATCATGAATCGACTCTGAGAGTGATATTTTGTTTTATCTCAATAGATCGGTCTTGACGAAATTTGTTTTTTTCTCTGACAGGCTGGTGGCAAAAGCCGGAATACATAATCAATGAGCTCAACATAAATTCTGTCATTACAACGCCCTCCCATGAGGAAATCTTGCCGATCAATTCTGCCACGACGCAGAGACCTTACACTCTGCGAGGATACGCATATTCTGGTACGTTTTGCTATTTTGCCGGCCAGAAAATCTCTGCGTAGGAGGTGTCATCCAATTTAGTGCCACATGTTGTTCTTCGATTTCTTCCTTTCTAATTTGACATGACGTAGCCTGATTCAGTCGCCGCGACAAAAAATTGATTGTTTGCGCTGCAGGCGGCGGGCGAAAAGTTACAAGAGTTGAAATAACGCTCGATGGCGGGGAAACGTGGAATCTATGTACAGTAAATAGCCCGGAAAAGCCCACGAAATACAACCGCCACTGGTGTTGGAGCTTTTGGGAACTGGATGTCGAAGTCACGGAGCTGTTAGGTGCGAAGGAGATCGCTGTGAGGGCTTGGGATGAAGCCATGAACACGCAGCCCAAAGATCTCACATGGAACGTTATGGTCAGTAGCACATACATAACTATTTTTTTTTCCTTCCTAGGATTCATTATTGGGCTCAGTCTAGCATTCAAATAAATTCCTTTTATGAAAATTTTTGAATGGAATCGGTCTTGCAGGGTATGATGAACAACTGCTGGTTCAGAGTGAAGCTTAATGTCTGCAAGCCTCATCAAGGCGAAATCGGACTGATATTCGAGCACCCGACCCGACCGGGCAACCAGTCCGGAGGCTGGATGGCCCGAGACAAGCGAATAGAAAACACAGAACAGCAAACCACGCTGAAAAAAAGCTCCTCCTCTCCTGTAATGAACACCGTGTCAAGGAACATCACGCTCTCCGAGGTCCAGAATCACAACACGGCCGATTCTTGTTGGATTATCGTGCATCATCACGTTTACGATTGTACGAGGTTTCTCAAAGATCATCCAGGTGGAATGGACAGCATTCTCATCAACGCCGGTTCGGATTGCACGGAGGAATTCGATGCAATTCACTCAACGAAAGCCAAGGCCATGCTAGAGGACTACAGAATAGGCGAGCTCGTGACCACAAGTAATGGATGCTCGTCTTCCTCGGATACGTCCCCGGACAGTTCCTTGCATGGCGGAACGAGGGCCAAAACAGTCCTGCTGCAGCACAACTCGTTGCTCCCGATCAACGAGGTCGCGATTTCGAAACCGGTGGCGCTCAATCCGAAGCAAAAGATCTCTTGCAAGCTCATCTCCAAGACCATCGTAAGTCATGACGTGAGATTGTTCAGATTCGCTCTGCCGAGCCCGGATCAAATACTGGGGCTCCCAATTGGGAAGCACATTTTTCTGTCTGCGAACATAAACAGGAAGCTCTGCATCCGGGCTTACACGCCCGTGAGCTCCGACGATGAAGTCGGATTCTTTGAGCTTCTCATCAAGGTCTACTTCAAGAACGTCCACCCGAATTTCCCCGAAGGGGGTCTCATGTCGCAGTACCTGGAGGGCTTATCTCTGAAAGATTCCATAGACATCAAAGGACCTCTCGGTCACATCCAATACTGTGAGAGGGGAAATTTTATCATCAATGGAAAGAACAAATCAGCCAAGAAAATCGCAATGCTGGCAGGAGGTACTGGAATTACGCCTCCATATCAAATCATCAAGGCTATTCTCAAAGATCCCGAGGACAAGACTGAGATTTATCTTGTATACGCCAACCGAAGCGAAAATGATATTCTCCTGCGTGATGAACTGGACGGTTGGGCCAACAATTATTCAAACTTCAACGTGTGGTATGTCATCAGTGGCTCTGTAAGGGAGCACTGGAAATACAGTCTGGGTTATGTGACGGAGGCGATCCTGAAACAACATATACCAGATGGGTCTTCCGAAGGAACCATTGCTCTCATGTGTGGCCCTCCCCCCATGATTCAATACGCCTGTTTGCCTAACCTGGCTCAGATGAATTATGACATTCAGAATTCATGTTTCCAGTTCTAATTACACCGTGCTGGTTCATCCTGTACATCAATTGAAACATCACCTCTCCCATCTTGTCCTGAATTAAAGCATAGTGTATAGTCTAGTGTATAAAACCTGTTGATCTGTACAGCAGCAAATTCATTTTCTCCATTTCTCTCAGGTGTGGGATACGGGGCCACCATTGGTTTTTTTTCCCAAATTTGATTAAAATCTAGTAGGAACTTTCAGTTCGATGTAAAATTAGGATTTCAACATCTGTAAATTTTAATGCTGGAGTAATCTCATGCTTTGAATCCACCGAAATACTCGATACAAGCCGCCATTACTATAATTCTTCATCAACCGAATTCCAGCAAATTCCAGCAAATTAGGTTAGGAAATTTCAGTTCGATGTAAAATTAGGATTTCAACATCTGTAAATTTTAGAATTAGGTTAGGAAATTTCAGTTCGATGTAAAATTAGGATTTCAACATCTGTAAATTTTAGAATTAGGTTAGGAAATTTCAGTTCGATGTAAAATTAGGATTTCAACATCTGTAAATTTTAGAATTAGGTTAGGAAATTTCAGTTCGATGTAAAATTAGGATTTCAACATCTGTAAATTTTAGTTCTGGAGTAATCTCATGCTTTGAATCCACAGAAATACTCGATACAAGCTGCCATTTATATAATTCTTCATCAACCGAATTCCGGCAAATTAGGTGTGATTTTAGTAGCCCATAAAGCCTTTATTTCAAGCAGGAGCGTTGCGGCTCTCAGTACTGAGAACTGCGGCTCTCAGTACTGAGAACAGCTACAACTTTTCTTAACCATGTGAACTTTTTCTGATACAGGGATTCACGGAATTCAGAGAAGATCTTATAAATTAATTTGTTATTTAGTTTGGTTGTGATTTATTATTATTATGTTATTAAAAATTATTCTTAACGAGCAATAGAATAGAATCAAAATTGGAACGCGATACAAAGTATTTTTTTTAAATATACACATAGTAAACTTTTTCTGATGCAGGGATTCAGGGAATTCAGAGTAAATCTTATAAATTAATTTGTTATTTAATTCGGTTGTGATTTATTATTATTATGTTATTAATTTTTTTTTTTTAACCAGTAATAGAATAGAATCAAAATTGGAACGCGATATAAAGTAATTTTTTTTAAATGGTAGAAATGTTTAAAAATATATATTTATTGGAAGATTGAAAATGGCTTTGTCTAAATCACAACATTCTATTGTTTAAATTGCATATTTGAATGTGGAAATGGATTTAGCTTGCTGAATTTTTTCTATATCACTTTGATTATACAGATTCAGCCACTCAAATCTGCAGATCTGACCTTATTTTGGGAAAATATCATTGAAAAGAAAAAGACAAAAACTTAGTTTTGCATGAAACCTAGTTGGTAGTAGCAATAATATATATTGAAAAATATAAAAAATATTTTAAATTACAATGATATTTTAAACTACAATGTATCCCGATAATGATACATCTATTGCAACAACAACATAAAATTGAAGCATTACTTTCTTATTGGGAAAACTTAAATGGTAGTAATCTTGTAATATGAAAATACAATAAAAGTCAATGATATGGTTGGTTGATAGCAACAACAAAGTGGAGCAAATGGTTGCCCTAGATAAGGTATTGATTTATTAGACTTTCATGTTTAGTCTAGGCTTAGGCTTGAAGGAAAATATACCCACATTAAATGTTTTTCATATCCACAACTATAAAGTGAATATTAACTAGCACAGCCGGTAAGTCTAGGCTGGTGAACGCCGAAAGGCGGCTTATGGCTATTAAAAACGCAATGGCACGTCAGCCAACAGAAACATCAAACGCCCATGAAACGCCTTAAGTTGGTGAACACAGTAATTTTTAAACACGATTAGGTAAATGTAAAAAAGATGTCTTTATAATAGCTCGAAAGTTAATGGATGAAATCAGAGCCATTCATTTATTTTGACGACCAAGAATATTCTAGGCATATTTAATCTCGTCCATAGAAAACTTATTAATAACTAAAAATCTATTAAATGTGCCCATTGTCAATAGGTGTACACTTTTCGGCTTAATAAGTTTTTTTACTTAAATAATTTTTAAAATAATATTTAATGTAGTTTAGTCTTTGTTTTATATTGATATTTTAAATAAATATAATGAAAATATTTATAATAAATTATGTATTTGTAATAATGAAATAAAGGATTCCCAATGATACCCTCTCAAAAAGAATTCCCAAAACAATTCACAT
>SNQJ01S0039246.1:2368-14936 GCA_010110895.2 Picea sitchensis
GAAATGTCAAATCACTTCTCCACACAATGTTAAATTTGTTCATATCATCACAATAATTTTATTATTAACATAATAATAAAATTATTATTAGATAATGTATTCTACTTTAAATTTGTTCATATCAACACAATAATTTTATTATTAAATAATTTACAAAGAAAATATTCAAAATAGATTCTAATATCAATACAATAATTTTATTATTAAATAATTGATAAATAAAAAATATTCATAATAATTTTATTATCAATACAATAATTTTATTATTAAATAATTGATAAATAAAAAATATTCATAATAATTTTATTATTAAATAATTGACAAATAGAAAATATTCAAAATAATTTTATTATTAGATAATAGATTCTACTTTAAATTTGTTCATATCAACACAATAAAATTATTATTATTAAATAATCGACCAAGAAAATATTCAAAATAGATTCTACTATCAATACAATAATTTTATTATTAAATAATTGACAAATAGAAAATATTCAAAATAGATTCTACTTTAAATTGGATTCAATTTTGATGTATATATATAATATGAATTATTATTTTTTTATATAAAAGTTATCGACATTAAACGTCAAATCACTTCTCTACACAATGTTAAATGTGTTCATATCAACACAATTCTTTGAAGATCTTAATTATTAAGATATAATTCTTAAATAATTAAAAACTAAATAATTATTAAATAATATATACTAATTTCAACGTATTTAAATAAACTTTAATTACAAAATAATTTATTTTTTATAATAAAAAATACAAAATATATAAAATAATGACACTAGTGAAAATAACAATTATTATTAATTTATATTAATATATAGAAATATAATATATAATTTATAATACACAAAGTATATATTACTATTCATTATAATATAATTTATCTTTATGTTGACATTAATAATAATAATTATTATTATTATTAGAATATTAAGTATTTATAATTAATATTATTAATAATATATGTTAATTAGATTTAACTTGAGTTTTTTCTATCTATCAAGATTTAATTTTAGCAAGTGACATGTTGAGCTTATAATGGGAATATTGTTATAATGGTTTTGTACAAATACACATGATAGTGGATTAAAAAAGTTGAAAGCTCTTTGGCCTAGCCCATATCAATCTTAGGAGTTACCCATTCTCATGGTTAAAAAAAAATTCAAAATAAAGTAGAATAATAATAATAGGTTTTAGTCAATCAAGATGAATTGGCTTTAGTAAACTTTATAATGGTTATTTTTATTTTACAAAATTTTAGTTTGTAAATTTAATCAAAACTTGTGATTTTAAAGTCAAAATAATTGTAAGTAGAAATTGTTGGGTAAGGTGAAAGTGGTGCATTTTGAAAATAGTTTGGGTGAAACAATGCCAATATTCAGAAATAAAGAAATTAATAATGCTAGACATTTGATATCAACCTTTCTATTCAAAAATTTGGATGTAGATGTTCTAGTGTTACTTGTTAATGACAGATAAAAGGGAATGAGATGTGTATTAGATGAGGATATTGGGTGGTTTCATTGAATATATGACTACCTCTAGTTTATGGTGTTATGGCTATTAAGTAGGGTATGTAAGGTTATGGAAAAATAAACTCATTTAAACTATGTGTATGCTGTTATGAATCATTTTAATTTCAATCTATCAACAAGATTACAAGGTACTAACAAAACATCCTTTGACTTGAATACAAAAATTGTAAAACTTCCGAATAATGTAAAAAGATTCTTTATAAGAGAATTAAAGATTATAATTAAAAGTTAATTTTTTTCTACAATGCCATAAAGCACTTAATATTGGAAAAAAAAACAAAATACTAAATATGATATTTTACAATAACTTCACAAAAATATATATGAGATTAAAAATTCAATGGCACTAAGCACAAGTAGACATTTTACATTGAAGAAAAATAAATAGAAACATGTAGAACATTACAATTCCAATTAAGTAAATCCAAGACTCAAGGATAACAAATGACATTATAATGTAAAGTGCATAACAACTAATTGATACATATAGGACCATTCTTAACAACTAAAGATATGAATAGGTAACATTGTTAAATGCCTAGGTTGAGATGGGGAGAAAAAAAAGGCCAATTAACTACAATCAGGAGAAGTTTAAAAAAATGACATGATGAAAAAGTACATATTATACAATCACACTTGAAGAAACAATGAAATGATTTCCATGAAAAAAGAATAACCTAAATAGATTTTTAAACTTCACTAGACAATCAAAACATGAAAACACTCATACATTAACCAAGTGCTTAGACAATAAAGAATATGATCTAAGGAGACGCAATAGAATTAAGCAAAGACATCTGAATTTTTATCAGCATGAGACAACCCAAACATAAGTAATCAAATGTTATTTCCCAATGATATGAGGCCAAGTATTTTCTTCTAGCCATCTCTATCAAAACTTTACGTATCCTTGCATTTGCTTTATCTTAAACTCAAAATTCAAGATTTAAAAGTTCTCATTCCCACATATTTTTTCCTTTGTCATCTTTCAAGATTTAATCCATCTTTGTTATTTATATTTTAGTGAGCAAAAAGAATAATCTTTTTTTATGTGAAATTTAACCATGGTCTTAAGGTATGGGTGAAGGAACACAATAGTTATTATTGTCAATCATATTACTAAAATAATCTACATTTGAATAAACACTACACATGAAGAAAAAAATACAAACACAACATATCATTTGAAGATGAAAAATAATTAAAAGAGAATTGTACATGAGAAATCCATGTTCAGCAAAATAGACCAAAAGTTCCTCTTGTGCAAGATGAACATATATAATTGTCCCTTCTTTTGATAACAAGAATAGATCATCAAATTTTGTATAAATTGAAATATCAAAGCTGATGACTGATGAATAAAACATATTACCATATGTCCTTCTTGAGCAAGTTTTTGAAGTGTCTCCATTACCATCTCTCCATAGAAATCATCCAACCTTCCAATGATACATGAAAACCACAAATGATCCAACCTTCCAATGATGCATAAAAACCACAAATGGATAAAAATGAAGAAAATGTTTTAACAATACAAAGACTCCACCCATTCGAAAATGAGATCAAAAAATCTTACAAAGTAGTGAAACTGTTATAGTATATAACAAAGGAATTCACAACATATACAATACATTTAACACAACATGAGTTGAATAACATAAGTCATAAACTGGAAATTCTCGGGAATATTGCTAAACGCAATGCTCAATTTTTTTGGTGTAAAAATAACCCAAGGCAGGTATTTATAGACTGTTGTGCCAAAGCTATGAATCAACTATATCCATAAGAACACTTTGCATGTGTGGGCTTCATACTACATGATTAATATATAGGATTCGTTACAACTTACAAGTGATAATACTACAATTTTGATATTTGAGATTTATATGATAAATGAGTTGTGAGCAATCAAAACAACAACGTTTCATTGTTGAGCCTTTGTAGAAGTAATTCTTGTGCTGGTTTATTTTATGCTTTTCTACCCATTCAAAGATTAACTCATTTCTATTTTCAGTCATCTTATTAATTATTACTGTGTTGGTCCTTTTCTTATAGATGTAGAAGGATTTCAGGAAGAACTGATAGGCTGATAACAAAGTTTAGTTAAAAATAGGGCTTCCAGAACATTCCGATAAATATATGCAGTCTAGCATTATGTAGTAAATAACTTGAATTGTAAATAACAAGCAGTTTTCATACACAAATGACTGAAGTGTACATGATTGAAAAATAAGGGAAAATACAGTTTTCTTTAACTAAAAATTTCTTTGAAGGAATGTTGACACCCACACAAAAAAGGTCAAGTGAAGCTGAATTTTTATGTAGCTGCGAAAGGAAACCTAGGAAAGGTGGGGAGTGGAGGAGTGTATAGGGACTATAAAGGCAATATTACATGCTACAACCAAATTCATGAATAATACATCCAAAGGATACAAACATCAT
This sequence comes from Picea sitchensis, assembly GCA_010110895.2. Classification (NCBI taxonomy): domain Eukaryota; kingdom Viridiplantae; phylum Streptophyta; class Pinopsida; order Pinales; family Pinaceae; genus Picea; species Picea sitchensis. The sequence goes on from SNQJ01S0039246.1 coordinate 6,367, forward strand.
GGCAGAAATGAAGTCTCTAAATAGATAAATAAAGACTTGCCTTAAAGTAGGTATAAATAAAGACTTGCCTTAAAGTTTTGTTGATAATTTTTGGCATTGCCAACTTGAGATAATAGTGAAAGGGGTATTTTTTGGTTTGATAAATGAATTAATATGAAGATAGGTTGTCACCGACTCTACATCCTTTAGCATCAAGTGTTTTGGATGAAGGAATATAGCGAGCTTGTTTGTAATGTACCTATGGAGGATAATATGGGGTATCTAGGGAGGTACCCAAGAGAATAATGAATGTAATGTGGCCATAATAATGGAATAAGAATTAACAATAAACAAAAATACATTGATGCAAACACATAATCATGAGACCAATCGTCTCACTCACACTTATCATTCATCAAACCTACATTACATATATAGCCTATGAGAGAATCCAATTGACTCCTAAATATGTGGATCTGAAACCAGTTGAGATCTAAAGATAGAGAATCTCGTAAAAATCTACAACTATATGTTAATTTCGACGTTATTCTCCAATACTTCCCCTTAATGGAGAAATTAGTTCTCTACAACACCTAACTGATTCCTAAATATTTCAAACTTTTCCTTTCCAAGAGCCTTAGTGAAGATGTCAACCATATTTTCATTTGTATTACAATAAATTATATCAATCTCCTTTGACTACGTCTTTTCCCTTATAAAATGATGTTGGGTCTTAATGTGCTTCGGTTTGGCATGATACACATGGTTGTTGGCTAGTTTGATGGAGTTTTGATTATCACATTTGATAATCATTGACATTTTATGTTCTTCTCTCATATCTTCAAGAATTCACCTCAACCAAACTGCCTCACAAGTAGCATTGCACAAGGATTTCTATTCAACTTTAGTTGATGACAAAGAAACAATTGGTTGTTTCTTACTTCTCCATGACATGATCCCCGATCCAATGTTGAATGTATATCCTGTGGTTAATTTTCCATCAACGGGATTTCCGACCAAATTTGAATCAGAATAACCTGTCAACTTAACATCAAACTCATTAGTATATTTAATACCAAAATTAGCATTCCCTTTCAGATATCTAAGTACTCTTTTTGCTACTAACTAGTGGCTTTCATGAGGCGGTCATGAATTGACTCAGGATGCTCATTGAATATGCTATATCTGGTCTGGTTGTAGTGAGATAGTTTAGACTTCCCACTAACTTACGATATAGTGTACCATCTACCTCTTTTGTCCCATCATCACTGTAGAGTTTAACATTTTGTTATAAAGGAATTGACACTGCTTTACATTGATTCATATTGGACCTTTTAAGCAACTCCCTCGTATATTTTCTCCGCGTGACCAATGTATGACTACTTTCTCTCCATATTTCAAGACCTAAGCAATAATGCAACTCACCAAGGTATTTCATCTCAAAAACCTATGACAATTGTCTTTTAATTTCATCAATCAACTGAGATGCATTGTCTGTTATAATGATATCATCAACTTACAAGGAAATCAAAGAAACATGCCCTTATGATTTGACTTGATATACAGGTTAGGGTCACTTATACTTTTCATAAAACCTTTCTGATGAAAGAAAGAGTCAATCTTCACATACCAAGATCTTGGTGCCCGTTTTAGTCCATATAAGGCTTTCTTTAACTTACAAAGAATATGTTCTTGACCCTTATTTACAAATCCTTCTATCTGAACAAGATATACTTCTTCCTTTAGTTCCCCATTTAGAAAAACATACTTAACATCTAGCCGCTGAGGTTTCCAACTATGTTGTGTAGTTAATTCAATCGTTAATCTNTAATTGTGTTTAGCTTAGCTACCGGTGCAAAGGTATCTTCATAATCGATTCCCTCTTTCTGTGAATATCCTTTTGCAACCAATATTGCTTTGTATTTATCTATTCTTCCATCAACATTAAATTTGGTTTTGAATGGCCATTTGGATCCTATAGGAACTTTAATTTTGGGAAATTCTATTAATTCCCAATTATCATTTTTCATTATGGACTCATACTCTTCCTTCATTTCATCTCTCCATTCTTTATGCTCATAAGCTTGTTTACAATTCAAAGGTTCTATGACATCCATTACTTCAGTCATCAAAGCATAGTCTTTATACCTTTCAAGTAGATGAGTTTGACGTGATGATCTCCTTGGTGCTTCACTGCTTTCACCTCTTCTTATGCTTTGTGGTGAATCTTCTCCTCCTCTTGGTGTACTTTGGCTACTTGTAGTGTCCATATCATTGAGTTCTTCCTCTTCCTTTTGTTCTTGTTCTGCTTCTTCTATGAAATTTTCATCACGATCATAAGGAATATTCCACACATCATATCTGTCCACCTTATGGCCTTCATCTACATGCTCATGAAATAAAACATCTCTACTTGCAAAAAAATTATGTGTGCAAGGATCGAACATATTATATGCTTTGTGATTAGAACAATAACCAATAAAAATGCACTCGATTGCTTTCGCATCTAGTTTTCTCCTATCCTCTTTAGGAATATGAGAAAAAGCTTTGCTTCAAAATATTCTTAAATGGATTACTGTTGTTTTATAACCATAAATAGATTCAAAAGGAGTTTTATGGTCTAAATTTTTTGTTGGAAATCTATTTTTTCAAATAAACAATAGTACAAATAGATTTAGCCCAAAATCCATTGGTAATATTTTTACCTTTTAACATATTCTGTGGACATTCCCCTAAGGTAATGTTCTTTCGATCAACAACTCCATTCTATTGTGGAGTGTGTGGCATCATATACTATTGTACAATTCCATGGGCTTTGTAGTACTTGATGAATGCACCAGATGTATTATCTCCCCCTTTATGTGATCGAAGGATATTGATGTATTTCCATATTTGCTTCTCAACCATATTTTTAAACTCTTTAAAGTATTCAAATACAACACTTTTCTTTCTCAGAAAATAAACCCATGTATATTTTGGGAAATCATCAATAAATATCAAGAAATAGTATGCTCCACCAAGTGATCTTATCTGCATAGGACCACACACATATGTATGCACAAGTTCAAGAAAAATTATTTTTCTTTTATCGATATGAGTAGGGAATTCTTCCCTATGCATCTTCCCTAATGAACACCCTTCACATGTAGAGTATTCATTCTTAAGCAATGGAATCTTCCACCATTCCTTGTTTTGAAGTAGTAACAAATCATATTCCCCCATTCCTTGTTTTTGAAGTAGTAAAAAATCATAATAGTTAAGGTGGCCATACCTTTGGTGCCAAAAAAAATCGGTTGTCATGGTTGTGTATGTTAGCGCTTAATGGCTCTTGTTCTTCACATCAAGCTTGTATAACCCTCCAAATCTGAATCATATTGCAATAATATTGTAATTATCCAACCTATCTTTTACCACACAATGTGACTTTAAAAATTCTACCCTCAAATCTTGGTATGTTATGGTGGAAACTGAGATTAAGTTATTCTTTATGCCAGGCACATACATCACATTTTGAATCTGTTTAATACAACCATTTGGTTGTTGGACAGTTGGTTGTCATTGATGTCAACAAGTAGTGGTTGTTATTGATGCCAACATATGTGATGGGTGTATTTGGAGAAGTCTCCAAAGTGGTCTCCTTATGGCTTAGCTCTAAGCATATACCTCACGGGAAGATGATTTGAAGAAGTATACAAGAAGCCCCAGAGGTGTGGTTATGGAACCCGAAATTTATCAAGGAAATAAGGACATGAAACAATATATAAATTCAAGTAATACATTCATAAGTGGATAATAGTCGTCATGTCGTTTTTGGTGATAGGTGGTATGCCACGTGGTTCCTCATAGTTGAGGAGTTATGAGGTCATGAAGTTGGAAGCCCCAAAGATAGGTTACGAAGCCCCTAGTTGGTTACACAAAAATTAATGAAAGGGTTAAGTGGTTGTAACAAGAAATCCCTAAAGCAAGGAAATAAGTTACTTAGCAAAATTATAAATACCCCTCAAGGAGTCTTTCATAAGTACAATTAACACACATCTCTATTGCTTATCTATCTTGTGAAGAACTTTTGGTCTATTGGTGAATCTGAGGCTGAGTCTGAGGTAGCAAGTCTGAGGTTGCGAAGGAAGGTTAAAGGTGAAAGTATATAAGTTGAAGAAAATGCGAGTAACCCGAGTTTCTGAGGTATCCATGGGTTACAAGTCATAAGGGTACGGATGTACATGAGATGTAGTGGAGAAAAGCGTGGATATTTTCAGATAGTAGTGGAGCCAGTCATAGATTTGTGGAAAATAGTTTGAATAAGATGGTATCTCTTGTTTTCTGAATATGACATGCACTAGGTTGGTTTGTTGATATGAAAACAATATTCACTGGGTCTTCTTCATGAACAAAGGTATGTCTTTTATATGTTTGGTTGATGATTTTACCATGGATTGTATGGCACATGCTTGAGGCACGTCTTGGAGGCCCTTTTGGTATATGGTTGCATATGGTTGAGGCCCATGTTTTGGTGCTATTGATACATGTGTGAGACATATCCTTGGTACATTGTATATGGTTGTTATGGTTCATTGTTAGAGGAACATATTTGTGATAGTGGCATATATTTGAGGCATATCTTATGGTATATGGTATGATGCATGCTTGAGGTACATTTTGGTACATGGTTTGGATACTTGATGTTGATGTAGTCTATATGAGCATATTTGGTTGATATATCAATGACACATATAGTGATAGGGATAGTGACATGTTACAGGTTGATGATCAGTTCCAAGTTGATGTGATAGTGACAAGTTTATTACAGGTTGATTATAAGAGGCAGTGATGGTATCCATGGTAGTGATAGCTTGGTATACATTTAAATTTCAGGGTAGAGGGATGGGGAAAGGAAAGGGGGTTGTAGCCTCCTTCCGGTTTGTGCCAGAGAACATAGGGAGTTGGAGCTTCCTTCAGGTTGAATCCTGAGAATCATGGGGTCGTAGCCTCCTTCTGGTTGGAGCCAAAGAATTTAGGGACTTGTAGCATCCTTTAAGTTGGATCATGTAAATAGGGGGGTGTAGCTTCCTTCCAGTTGTAGTTGGAGAATTGGGAAGTTGGTGCTTCCAATGAACCTATTCTTTTGATATATAAGAAAAACATTATGTAGTTTTATCCCATTTTGGTTTCCATGTAAATTTTGGTGTACCGTGTTTATGTGGATGTCTATTATGCTCTGTTGATTTATATTTCTCATTGATGATATAATACTGCTGAAATTAATGATTACATATTGTGGTTAAAAGTGATAATAAATTGCTCATACTGATTCACCCCCCCTCTTAGTATTCCAACAATTGGTATCAGAGCAAGTCCTTCAAGAAACAATTTAACAACTGGAAGGAGATCAAGGAAAACACTAAGATTGGAGAACCAAGGTTTGATGGTAAAAAATGTGCCTTCTGGAATAAAAGGATGCAAACCTTTTTACAGGAACATGGATTTGATCTTTGGAAGTCAGTAGTAGATGGATATGAAATTCCAACCACTCCCCCGACTGACAAAGATGGAAAGAACTCAGCGAAAACAACTCAAAGGATAAATGCACCATTCTGAGCAGTCTGGATGATTTAGTATTTGTTAAAGTTATGCATTGCAAGACCGCAAAGGATATTTGGGATAAACTTCAAAATATTTACGAAGGAGATGTCAAAGTCAAGGGAGCTAATCTTCAAACCCTTAGAGCTAATTTTGAGCAATTGAAGATGAAGGAAGATGAAGACATTACAACCTATTTTCTATAAGTTGAAGAAACAATGAACCTATTAGAGGATTGGGAGAAGAAGTTGATGAATCAATGGTTGTTCAAAAGGTTCTAAGATCTCTACCTATGATATTTGATCCTAAGATATCAGCCCTGGAAGAAAGAATAGATATTGACAGTTTGAGCATGAACAAGCTACATGGAATATTCACAGCTTGTGAAATGAAGATAGAAGAAGAGAATCCAATCATGAAGGAAGCGACGTTCAAGTCATCCAAGAAGAAAAATAAGAGTAACAAGAAAAATTCAAAACCAGATTGCAATTGCAACGATGATTCAGAGGAAGATGAAGAAGTGGAAAACTTCGTAAAAAAGTTGAAAAGAGGAACCGACAAGTACAAAGGTTTTCTTCCATTGAAATGTTTTAATTATGATAATATTGGTGGTTTTTCTTTTAAATGTCCTTATGCTAATAATAAAGGTAACCATGAAGAAGAAGATCCTAAGAAGAAAAATAAAAATAAAAAGGAGACAAGAGAAGGAACAAAAAGAAATTCTTCAAGAAAAGTTTCTAGTCAAAGGAAGACAACTCCTCATCAAATGAGGATGATGATAGTGATAGTGATTCATAAAGAGTACTCTTCATGGCAGTAGATGATGATGAAAAATATTTCGAAGAAGGTAAAGTCGATCTCAGAGAAGAATTAATCAGTACCTTAGAAGAACTAGGGAAAGAAAGAAAGAAAAACAAGTCACTCAAGGAAGAGTTAAATAAGAAAGAAGGATATCAAAATTCCAACTCAAAAGAAATCGAACAGGTAATCACGAAGTTAAAAATCCAGGTAGAAGAAGACAAAAGGATTGAAGAAACACTCATAAACCAGTTAGAATATAAGGATAAGCTGATTGAAAACTTGGAAGAAGAAATAGTCACCTTAAGAAAAGATCTTCAAAAGAAAGATATGCAGTAGAATAACACCAAAATATTGGATGAGATCATAAAAATTCAAAGGCCATACTATGACAGGTCTGGTCTAGGATACAACCAAATGCAGACTGAGAAAGGTTCAAGCTCCAAGACGGCATAACATCAAGCAGAACAAAGAAGCTATGCATAAATCATCGGAGGAACTATCAAGAAAGAGGAATACAGGAAGACTCAAGAAGAAAATCATGAATTAATTAGACCCCCTATAAGATTTAGAACATAGAATCAACAATCAACAACATCTCATGAAGAAGAAGGATTTTGTAGTATACCTAGGGAGGTAATATGGGGTACCTAGGGAGGTACGCAATGGGAATGTGGTTATGTATTATTAGTGGAGGCCAACCAATGTAAGGTGGACTAAGTCCACTATATTATTAAATAAGGACCACTATGGTAGTTAGATATAATAAATAGGCTTTCTAGAAGTCTTTCTCTAGAATTTTCCTAGAAGATAGAGAATGCTATATAAAGAAGTGTAAGAAATATATTGGAGCATAGTGAATAATAGTGTATTTGTACAACCAAGTATTGCTTGAGGAGTGCATTCCTTCCATAAGGAATAATATATGGTGTTACCCTACCTCAAGGGTTTTGTCTACATTCTTATGTTCATTATTGGTGAATGGTTTGGTTTATTCTTGGTTATTTCTAAAGTTATATTTTCATATCTATTCAGGTACTTAACAATTTGTATCAGAGCACTTTCCTTGGCCAAAGAAGGGGATAATGTTTTGTCTCTTTTTGCATATTTTTTCTAGGGAAAAAAATGGCGGTGCACTTTAGGTTCATATTTGAAACTTTCTGAGCATAATTTGGCAAAAAAAATTGGATATTTGAATTCCTCTCGGAAAATAACCAATTTAAACAAAAACAAATCAGCCGAAACAGAGTTTGGGAAGTAAAGTTATGAGAATTTTAAATTCGGCCATTTTCAGGGTTTTTTCGAAAAAGCCGCGCAATTTGCATAGTAAGTTATTTTTAATCTTTAGTTTTTGTTGAAGATTTATTCCAAGAAAATATGTTTTTTACTGGAAGAGATGATGACTCTATTGTTGAAGAATTTATACAATCTCAAAAGTCATTATGGAAAGATAAGTGGACATATTTTGTAGATTGGGGTTTCAAAGATGATGCTCTCATATGGCGGAAATCATTTGACTATTCTAAGATGATGTCATTTTCTGAGAAAACACTTGAAAGATTTATTTTAGACAAGTGTTCTAATACGGAGTGTAAGGATAAAGACATCACCAAGGGTTTATTTTCATGTGGCAAATCTATATTACAGGTTTATGGTTGTATTCATAAAGAAAATGTCATTGTTTCTATTAATCCTAGTTGCATGCATAATTTTATCAATATTTAGTTGGTTAATAGACTACAAGTTCCTACAAAGAATATTCAAGGCACAAAGGTTGAGGGTGAAAATGTTCAAATTATTAAAGATTTGAAGCTCAATATGGAGAAATTTTGTTTTGCATTCATATTTTTATGATATAGATATAGATGATGTGGATATTATTTTTGGATATCCTTGGATGAAATTAGCTGGTACAATTAATACTAATGTGAAAAAGAAGTTTTTGAAGTCATGGTACAAGAAAAATAAAATTACATTGCAGGATGTGTCTCTTAGTAAGACAAAAGGGACCTGTTATCCCGATTTCTAGGGATAACTAAGAGATCATGTCTCGAGGCCCATAGGTCCTAGACATGGAGTACCGAGAGTAGGATTGACCTGAGCATGGCCCTGGAGGGCCCATCCTTCTCCTTCTTCATCAGACCTGTCCTATCAACAACAACATCTATCACCATCGGCTTGGACTTGCATCGGAGAAGACTCTTGCTCCATAAGGT
>SNQJ01S0039246.1:14946-37778 GCA_010110895.2 Picea sitchensis
GAATTAACTACACAACATAGTTGGAAACCTCAGCGGCTAGATGTTAAGTATGTTTTTCTAAATGGGGAACTAAAGGAAGAAGTATATCTTGTTCAGATAGAAGGATTTGTAAATAAGGGTCAAGAACATATTCTTTGTAAGTTAAAGAAAGCCTTATATGGACTAAAACGGGCACCAAGATCTTGGTATGTGAAGATTGACTCTTTCTTTCATCAGAAAGGTTTTATGAAAAGTATAAGTGACCCTAACCTGTATATCAAGTCAAATCATAAGGGCATGTTTCTTTGATTTCCTTGTAAGTTGATGATATCATTATAACAGACAATGCATCTCAGTTGATTGATGAAATTAAAAGACAATTGTCATAGGTTTTTGAGATGAAATACCTTGGTGAGTTGCATTATTGCTTAGGTCTTGAAATATGGAGAGAAAGTAGTCATACATTGGTCACGCGGAGAAAATATACGAGGGAGTTGCTTAAAAGGTCCAATATGAATCAATGTAAAGCAGTGTCAATTCCTTTATAACAAAATGTTAAACTCTACAGTGATGATGGGACAAAAGAGGTAGATGGTACACTATATCGTAAGTTAGTGGGAAGTCTAAACTATCTCACTACAACCAGACCAGATATAGCATATTCAATGAGCATCCTGAGTCAATTCATGACCGCCTCATGAAAGCCACTAGTTAGTAGCAAAAAGAGTACTTAGATATCTGAAAGGGAATGCTAATTTTGGTATTAAATATACTAATGAGTTTGATGTTAAGTTGACAGGTTATTCTGATTCAAATTTGGTCGGAAATCCCGTTGATGGAAAATTAACCACAGGATATACATTCAACATTGGATCGGGGATCATGTCATGGAGAAGTAAGAAACAACCAATTGTTTCTTTGTCATCAACTAAAGTTGAATAGAAATCCTTGTGCAATGCTACTTGTGAGGCAGTTTGGTTGAGGTGAATTCTTGAAGATATGAGAGAAGAACATAAAATGTCAATGATTATCAAATGTGATAATCAAAACTCCATCAAACTAGCCAACAACCATGTGTATCATGCCAAACCGAAGCACATTAAGACCCAACATCATTTTATAAGGGAAAAGACGTAGTCAAAGGAGATTGATATAATTTATTGTAATACAAATGAAAATATGGTTGACATCTTCACTAAGGCTCTTGGAAAGGAAAAGTTTGAAATATTTAGGAATCAGTTAGGTGTTGTAGAGAACTAATTTCTCCATTAAGGGGAAGTATTGGAGAATAACGTCGAAATTAACATATAGTTGTAGATTTTTACGAGATTCTCTATCTTTAGATCTCAACTGGTTTCAGATCCACATATTTAGGAGTCAATTGGATTCTCTCATAGGCTATATATGTAATGTAGGTTTGATGAATGATAAGTGTGAGTGAGACGATTGGTCTCATGATTATGTGTTTGCATCAATGTATTTTTGTTTATTGTTAATTCTTATTCCATTATTATGGCCACATTACATTCATTATTCTCTTGGGTACCTCCCTAGATACCCCATATTATCCTCCATAGGTACATTACAAACAAGCTCGCTATATTCCTTCATCCAAAACACTTGATGCTAAAGGATGTAGAGTCGGTGACAACCTATCTTCATATTAATTCATTTATCAAACCAAAAAATACCCCTTTCACTATTATCTCAAGTTGGCAATGCCAAAAATTATCAACAAAACTTTAAGGCAAGTCTTTATTTATACCTACTTTAAGGCAAGTCTTTATTTATCTATTTAGAGACTTCATTTCTGCCATGATGTTTGTATCCTTTGGATGTATTATTCATGAATTTGGTTGTAGCATGTAATATTGCCTTTATAGTCCCTATACACTCCTCCACTCCCCACCTTTCCTAGGTTTCCTTTCGCAGCTACATAAAAATTCAGCTTCACTTGACCTTTTTTGTGTGGGTGTCAACATTCCTTCAAAGAAATTTTTAGTTAAAGAAAACTGTATTTTCCCTTATTTTTCAATCATGTACACTTCAGTCATTTGTGTATGAAAACTGCTTGTTATTTACAATTCAAGTTATTTACTACATAATGCTAGACTGCATATATTTATCGGAATGTTCTGGAAGCCCTATTTTTAACTAAACTTTGTTATCAGCCTATCAGTTCTTCCTGAAATCCTTCTACATCTATAAGAAAAGGACCAACACAGTAATAATTAATAAGATGACTGAAAATAGAAATGAGTTAATCTTTGAATGGGTAGAAAAGCATAAAATAAACCAGCACAAGAATTACTTCTACAAAGGCTCAACAATGAAACGTTGTTGTTTTGATTGCTCACAACTCATTTATCATATAAATCTCAAATATCAAAATTGTAGTATTATCACTTGTAAGTTGTAACGAATCCTATATATTAATCATGTAGTATGAAGCCCACACATGCAAAGTGTTCTTATGGATATAGTTGATTCATAGCTTTGGCACAACAGTCTATAAATACCTGCCTTGGGTTATTTTTACACCAAAAAAATTGAGCATTGCGTTTAGCAATATTCCCGAGAATTTCCAGTTTATGACTTATGTTATTCAACTCATGTTGTGTTAAATGTATTGTATATGTTGTGAATTCCTTTGTTATATACTATAACAGTTTCACTACTTTGTAAGATTTTTTGATCTCATTTTCGAATGGGTGGAGTCTTTGTATTGTTAAAACATTTTCTTCATTTTTATCCATTTGTGGTTTTTATGCATCATTGGAAGGTTGGATCATTTGTGGTTTTCATGTATCATTGGAAGGTTGGATGATTTCTATGGAGAGATGGTAATGGAGACACTTCAAAAACTTGCTCAAGAAGGACATATGGTAATATGTTTTATTCATCAGTCATCAGCTTTGATATTTCAATTTATACAAAATTTGATGATCTATTCTTGTTATCAAAAGAAGGGACAATTATATATGTTCATCTTGCACAAGAGGAACTTTTGGTCTATTTTGCTGAACATGGATTTCTCATGTACAATTCTCTTTTAATTATTTTTCATCTTCAAATGATATGTTGTGTTTGTATTTTTTTCTTCATGTGTAGTGTTTATTCAAATGTAGATTATTTTAGTAATATGATTGACAATAATAACTATTGTGTTCCTTCACCCATACCTTAAGACCATGGTTAAATTTCACATAAAAAAAGATTATTCTTTTTGCTCACTAAAATATAAATAACAAAGATGGATTAAATCTTGAAAGATGACAAAGGAAAAAATATGTGGGAATGAGAACTTTTAAATCTTGAATTTTGAGTTTAAGATAAAGCAAATGCAAGGATACGTAAAGTTTTGATAGAGATGGCTAGAAGAAAATACTTGGCCTCATATCATTGGGAAATAACATTTGATTACTTATGTTTGGGTTGTCTCATGCTGATAAAAATTCAGATGTCTTTGCTTAATTCTATTGCGTCTCCTTAGATCATATTCTTTATTGTCTAAGCACTTGGTTAATGTATGAGTGTTTTCATGTTTTGATTGTCTAGTGAAGTTTAAAAATCTATTTAGGTTATTCTTTTTTCATGGAAATCATTTCATTGTTTCTTCAAGTGTGATTGTATAATATGTACTTTTTCATCATGTCATTTTTTTAAACTTCTCCTGATTGTAGTTAATTGGCCTTTTTTTTCTCCCCATCTCAACCTAGGCATTTAACAATGTTACCTATTCATATCTTTAGTTGTTAAGAATGGTCCTATATGTATCAATTAGTTGTTATGCACTTTACATTATAATGTCATTTGTTATCCTTGAGTCTTGGATTTACTTAATTGGAATTGTAATGTTCTACATGTTTCTATTTATTTTTCTTCAATGTAAAATGTCTACTTGTGCTTAGTGCCATTGAATTTTTAATCTCATATATATTTTTGTGAAGTTATTGTAAAATATCATATTTAGTATTTTGTTTTTTTTTCCAATATTAAGTGCTTTATGGCATTGTAGAAAAAAATTAACTTTTAATTATAATCTTTAATTCTCTTATAAAGAATCTTTTTACATTATTCGGAAGTTTTACAATTTTTGTATTCAAGTCAAAGGATGTTTTGTTAGTACCTTGTAATCTTGTTGATAGATTGAAATTAAAATGATTCATAACAGCATACACATAGTTTAAATGAGTTTATTTTTCCATAACCTTACATACCCTACTTAATAGCCATAACACCATAAACTAGAGGTAGTCATATATTCAATGAAACCACCCAATATCCTCATCTAATACACATCTCATTCCCTTTTATCTGTCATTAACAAGTAACACTAGAACATCTACATCCAAATTTTTGAATAGAAAGGTTGATATCAAATGTCTAGCATTATTAATTTCTTTATTTCTGAATATTGGCATTGTTTCACCCAAACTATTTTCAAAATGCACCACTTTCACCTTACCCAACAATTTCTACTTACAATTATTTTGACTTTAAAATCACAAGTTTTGATTAAATTTACAAACTAAAATTTTGTAAAATAAAAATAACCATTATAAAGTTTACTAAAGCCAATTCATCTTGATTGACTAAAACCTATTATTATTATTCTACTTTATTTTGAATTTTTTTTTAACCATGAGAATGGGTAACTCCTAAGATTGATATGGGCTAGGCCAAAGAGCTTTCAACTTTTTTAATCCACTATCATGTGTATTTGTACAAAACCATTATAACAATATTCCCATTATAAGCTCAACATGTCACTTGCTAAAATTAAATCTTGATAGATAGAAAAAACTCAAGTTAAATCTAATTAACATATATTATTAATAATATTAATTATAAATACTTAATATTCTAATAATAATAATAATTATTATTATTAATGTCAACATAAAGATAAATTATATTATAATGAATAGTAATATATACTTTGTGTATTATAAATTATATATTATATTTCTATATATTAATATAAATTAATAATAATTGTTATTTTCACTAGTGTCATTATTTTATATATTTTGTATTTTTTATTATAAAAAATAAATTATTTTGTAATTAAAGTTTATTTAAATACGTTGAAATTAGTATATATTATTTAATAATTATTTAGTTTTTAATTATTTAAGAATTATATCTTAATAATTAAGATCTTCAAAGAATTGTGTTGATATGAACACATTTAACATTGTGTAGAGAAGTGATTTGACGTTTAATGTCGATAACTTTTATATAAAAAAATAATAATTCATATTATATATATACATCAAAATTGAATCCAATTTAAAGTAGAATCTATTTTGAATATTTTCTATTTGTCAATTATTTAATAATAAAATTATTGTATTGATAGTAGAATCTATTTTGAATATTTTCTTGGTCGATTATTTAATAATAATAATTTTATTGTGTTGATATGAACAAATTTAAAGTAGAATCTATTATCTAATAATAAAATTATTTTGAATATTTTCTATTTGTCAATTATTTAATAATAAAATTATTATGAATATTTTTTATTTATCAATTATTTAATAATAAAATTATTGTATTGATAATAAAATTATTATGAATATTTTTTATTTATCAATTATTTAATAATAAAATTATTGTATTGATATTAGAATCTATTTTGAATATTTTCTTTGTAAATTATTTAATAATAAAATTATTGTGTTGATATGAACAAATTTAAAGTAGAATACATTATCTAATAATAATTTTATTATTATGTTAATAATAAAATTATTGTGATGATATGAACAAATTTAACATTGTGTGGAGAAGTGATTTGACCATTTCATTTTAGTAAATTTTATAAAATAATATTGAAATATATGTACATATATATATATATATATATATATATATATATATATAAATAATAAAAATAATAATTTATATTATTTTGATATGATGATAATGATTATGATGATTAACCTTCATTAAGACTTAATTGGTTTATCGGACCTTGAGAGGGTAAGAGATTACTTGTGGTTTTAAATTGTCTGTTTTTGTGCTTGAAAAGCATTGAGAGAAGCTTTCAAGATCACCATGGTTTGTTGAGTTAAAGAGGTTAGGGTTAGTAGTGTGAGCAAATATTTTTGAAAGTAGGATCTAATGTGGGTATAGTTTGGACAATCTAAGAGAGTGTTTTCATCCTCAACCTTCTTAGTGTCCCAAAAGTGACACACTCTTTCATCCCATGGTGTAGGGATGACCAATACCAGTTTCACTATGGAGCTCGTGAGAATTTGATTACTATCTGTAAATGCTTATTTTTCTTTACACTTGGAAAAACAAAAGATAATTTTGATCTTCTAGAGTAGGGTTGATTACATCCTTATAATACCTTAATTTTCTTTTTCCTCTAAGTCTTTATCACACCACATTTTTTCTCCTTAAATTTTGATTTGATGATATTTTAATAGTATCTTTATTACGCAAAATGGTGTCTTCCATGAGTTAAGCGTTTAGTCAAGTCTAGGCATCTTTATGCCATCCTAACTTGAGTAGATGGTGGATTCTGACTTGATTTTGAATAAATTTAGGAAGCCTCTTATCTTCCATGTTGTTTTAACTTGTTCTTATAGGTATCTAGTCATGAAATCATGCTCTCAATGGGAGATGCTTGTTTTTCTAAGGAGGGATGGGATATGGGCATTATTTCCTTTAATTTTGAGATTATGGTTATAAAATTCTTTTTGTTTTCTCCTATTCCAGGATTCTGAAATACTACAACCCCATACTTCATAGAATAGGGGAGATTAGCAAGAGTCTCAAAGAGAGTTTCTTCTTATCCCAAATCAAAAGATCAGGTTATTTACAATTTGTTTCAAGCCCATAATAAGCTTCCATCCCCCAATAATCATTTTCTCAGTATATAATTCCAATTGAGCTTGTACGTGTGAATATCAATTCCAGTATATTTGTATGAATTCACTTCCCTCAAGTTGTTGTTGTCATATACTAAGGTATCATGATTGATTTTATTGTATTTAATAATCATGACCTTAGTGATATCGATGCTGATCATACCCATATTGAGCGAGAACTCCTTGAGGATTCGTTGGTTTCATGTAGGATTCCTTGTCTTAAGAACAATCTCATCAACATAGAAGAAGATTCAGTGATATACTAGTGAGGTAAGTTGACACAACACATTTTCAAAATCTTCTAACTTGTCAATGTATATGTCAAAGGGTAGGGGACAAAGGGACAACCTTGTTTGGCTCAAATATTGCACCTAATCTCTTTTGACCGATATAGTGTTTTTAAACTTGGCAATGTGTTCTTGTACATCCTTGTGCAACAACCCTCAACTCGAGAGGCACTTTTATCTCTTCATCCTATTCCAAAGGTTTTTCCTAAGAACCATGTCAAAGAAGTTTTCTAAAGTCAACAAAAGCAACAAAAATGATTGGTTTTAGTATTGTGGAACTCCCTCATGAAAATGATCACAAAGGTAACAAGATGGTCCAGTTGAATGATATCTCCTAAACCAGTCCTGGCCTTTAGCTCTTTTACCATGACTTTCTAATAAGGTTAATCTTCTTTTCCAAAATAATTCCATAAAAGCTTGGCTAAATAGGGGCTGCCATCATGACAGTGCAATTAAGAATGTTTTATCCCCATTTTCAAAATAGGAACAATGAGGCTTCGTCCAAGGTTTGAAGTCCTACTTAAGCATTTAAATTGAGGAGTTTGTGTATGTGAGGGATGGGATAGGCCCTCCAATTTGAAATTTTTTAGCTTGGTAGCCTTCAATGTCCTTAGCTTTCCCATTTTAAAGCGACAACCTCGAATCCTATGTCATCTAAAAAAAAAACTATGTAGGAACAATAGGAATGGTGTCCATGGCATTAGAACTTCGTGTAAAGATTTTTTAGGTAGGAATTCCAATCCCTTAAAAGGGAATCATATTTCTTTGGTATTGCGGTTTAGAATTTGACTTCGTTATATAGTATTTTTTCCTTTTAATTAGGGATTGAATTTATCAAATTTAAAGAAGAATCCATTTTAAATATTGTATTTCTCTATTATATGATGATGATGATGATTAGCCAATGTCCACTAAGACCTAATTGGTCTATACGACCTTAAGAGGGAGAGTGATTACTTGTGATTCTTTAGAATTTTGTTTACATTGCTTTCGAAAGCATTGAGAAAACGAAGATCCCACCATACTTTGTTGAGTTAAAGAGAGGTTAGGAAGGTTGGTAGTGTGATCAATATTTTGAAAATGAATCTAATATGGGTATAGGTTGGACAATCTAAGAGAAAGTGCTTTTCATCTTCAACCTTCTTAGTGTCACAAGGTGACACCTCTCATCCCATGGCATTTTAGGAATTGATCAGTACTAGTTTCACTATGGGCTTCATTATGGGGTATTTATCTTAGCAATGCTTATTTTTTGTTTACACTTGGCTTAAAGCAGGATAGATCATTTGATCTTCTAGATTAGGAGTTGATTATACTATAATGCCTTAATTTTTTTTCCCTCTAGCTCTTTATCACACCACATTTCTCCTTAAATTTTTATTTGTAATAATATTTTTAACAATATCTTTATTCTACAAAATGGTTTCTTCCATTATGCCCCAATAGTTTAATAGATTGGGCATCTTTATGCCATCTCACTTGAGTGGAGTAATTGGTTATGACGATTTGGAAGCAATTTTTAGGGCAGCCTCTTGTCAATACATGTTGTTTAACTTGTTCTTATAGATTAGGTATTTAGTCATATGTGCTCTCAACAGAGGCTATTTTCTATGAGGAGGATGGGATGGGAAGTATTTCCTTTTAATTTTGAAGTTATAGGTTATAAAAAATTCTTTTGTATTTTCTCTATCTTTCTCGAGTATTCACTAGTATAAAATTCTTTTGTATTTTCTCTATCTTTCTCCAGGATTCACGAGAGATACTACAACCCCATACTTCACATCCATAAAGAATAACAGGTGTAACAAGAGTCTCAAAGAGGAGTTTCTTCTTATCCCAACTCCAAAGTTCAACTAATTTACAATTGTTTTCAAGCCCATAATAATCATTTTCTCAATGCTATAATTCCAATTAAGCTTGTGATGAATATCAATTCCAAGATATTTGTATGAATTCACTTCCTCCAAGTTGTTGTTGTCATATACAAAGGTATCATAAGGGATCTCATTGGATTTAATAATCATGACCTTAGTCTTATCAGTATTAAAAATATTTCAATATTAATCATAATACTATAATTTAATGACAAATAAAATATTATAATAAAAATTGAAATTAAATTTAAAAAAAAAACATTTTGAGATTTTATTATTTGTATGAATCAAATATAATTTCACATTATATTTGAGAATTTTATTTTATTTTTTTGAAAAATATAATATGTTTTTCATTAACAATTTTATTAATAAATACAATTAAATATCAATAAAATTATTTTGAAAATTTCTTATAAATTAAATATAATTTTTTTTATAATTTATATGAGAATTTTTTTATTTTTTTTAAAGTATAATATATTTTAAATTAACAATTTTATTAATAAATACAATTAAATATCAATACAATTATTTTGAAATTTTCTTATAAATGAAATATAATTTCTTATATAATAAGATAAATAATTTTATTTTTTATTTTGAAAAAATAAAAATAAATTTTCAACCCAGGATAATTTTATTGATAAATAAGACAGATTTAAAAGCTAAGATTGTAGGTTGAGATAGCTACAATCCAACTATTGAAATCGCAGGGAATATATATATATATATATATATATATAATCTCTTTTTTCTTTTTGTTAAAATGAATATTTTATTTCATTTTTTTTTATACTATGAGAGAGTGTGTAATCTTTTTTCAATATAAACAATTTTAAATTAAAATTCTATTTTGGATATTGATACCATTTTCTTGTTTTATTAAATTAAAGTGTAAATTAAAGTTTATTTCTACATTCAAAAATAGATTTTAAACAACAAAAAAAATATTTTTCATATAAATTTATATGACCAGATTCCAACAAAAAAATGCCTTCCAATATATTAATACTGAAAACTATATTTTATGTATGACTAATTATGTATAAATGACTCAGAATTTCTTAAAATAGAATTGGAGGACTCCAGGCACATATACTCTCCTCGACGTTAAGTGATTGACCGACTTAACGCTAGTTTCCAACCCCAGCAGTCATGGTCAAGATGGGACGCAGTAAAGTGAACACGTCATCATGGCCGACATTCGAGAGCACGCGTGGAAAGACGGTGCAGTGGCAATGTGCGGCTGATGGCAGGCCTCCTAACTGTATCCATCAAATTTGATTGGTATATTTTAATGGCTTTTTCTAAATATTTGATTTTTTGAATTTTTCATTGGAATTTGGTGAAAAGATTTTGGTGAAATTGTCATTTTCTGTTGTTTAAATTATATTTTTGAATGTATAAACAGATTCAGTGTCTTGATAAACTTTTGGGGCACTTGAATTATATAGACTCAATAATTCAAATTTGGAGTTCCAACAATTTTTAACGGATTTCGGGCAAAATTGATCTAAAAATATCCCAGACATTTAAACTGAGTATCAATATTCACTATGTTATGTAGCATTGAATACTAAGTAAGAGTGGGTATGTTTGTGTGATTTGAATTTCAATGCTAAGTGAGAGTGGGTATGCACACTCTCAATATTAAAATTCAAATCCGATGGTGCATACCCATCCTATGCACCGTCTCAATATTAAAATTCAAATCCAATGATCCATACCCATCCTATACGGATATTAAAATTCAAATTTGATAGTGCATACCCACCCTCACATAACTTTGAAGCTAAACAAAATGCTTAATATTAACCTGAAATGCCTTTACCATAATTATTACATGTTCCCCATAAATGCTTTACAAAAAATTGCAATCATATTAATGATATTGTTGCAATGGTGATAAATACTTATGCATGTGAACTGCAAAAATATGTTAGTCCTTCTGAAAAGGTTTCCCATCAACTATCATGTATGATGTCAAAAGACGCCAGCTAGTACAAAAAAAAACAAAATAAGTTAAGCTGGCATTGTTGTCCAGTGTTGTGCGCCCAAAAAAATTTACAAAAAAAAACAAGACTCAAGTGCTTTTGCAGATTTAGCTCACTTTTGTGTTAAATACTACATAGTTGTACTAAAATAACTAAGGAATAAAGTAGGGCCCTCCTGCCCCTCTATCCACTAATTATATATGATTTTTCCCTCTAGCCTCTGAAGTGACTTCTTGGAAATTTTGTCGGCCTCCATGTTTCATTCACGATAGATATATGTGTACCTGATCAAAGAGAAAGAATTTTGGAGTTTTTTCATCCTGTCTTTCCAGCATTCTAACGCATTAACCTACAATTTCCCTTTGTCTTTTAGCCAGTCTATTATAATTTTAGAGTCTCCAAAATCCTGCATATCTAATATGTTTTGCCTATATGCCAAAGTGAGAGTGGCCCATACTCCAAGAAGTATTGCTCTAGTATTGTTGCCTGCACCACAATTGAAGGTCCATTTGAAAATTGTATTCTCATTGGTCCTAATCAAGCCCCATGCATCGCTCCTTTGACCATTTGATTGGGCGGCTCCATCAAACCAACCCACTATTGTCGAGGTTTGAAGGGAATTCTTGAAGTATCTGTTAGTTGGTACTTTTTGTGTGAGTGTTACTCTGTTTAGGCCGCCAAGAGTCTTGTGAACTACAGTATGGATAGAAGGGATCCCACTATCAAAGACTGTCCTGTTGCATTCCAGCCAAATGTTCCATCCAACAATGCAAGGCATGGTGTGGTACTTGTGCTCCTTCTTAATCCAACAATCAAAACAATGAATCAAGGAATTTCCTTCCCATAAAGTCTCAGAATTAAGTCCACTTAGAATTATGTGCCAAACTTTTTGGGTGAAAAGACAAGATATTAAAAGATGATTTATTGTTTCAGGTTCCTTAAGACATAAATGACAAATATTAGGTCCTTCCCAACCTCTACCTTGTAGATTATCCCAGGTCAGAATCTTGTTTTGCACAGCTAGCCAAATAAAGAGTTTAATTTTTAGAGCTAGTTCCCAATTCCACAAATATATCCTCCAGCCCAAAGATTTTTGTTGCCAAATTTTTGAAGCAAGAGCCCCATGTACATTTTTTACAGAGATAATAACTGACTTATCCCCCCCAATCCAGTGTAGATCATCAGACCTGTCAAGTAGCTTAATCCCCGCCTCAACTAACACCCTGCAATAATGATCCCACTCGGAAGCCAAATGTCCAGTGAGACATAGATCTGCACCATCTTTCCACTGTGAGAAAATAGCCCCTAGCCAAAGTGGTATGCTAACCTGAAAGAGATAGCTTACTTTCTTTTGTCTTAAAGAAGAAAGTAGTTCTTGAGACAGAAAGGAGGAGTTCCCCAAGCCCAAGTTAAAATCCTTTCCTATTAAGATCGAAAGTCCGGCTCCAGGCTTCCAACTCAAACAATGAGTTATAATATGCAAAGTTTTTAACAAATTTCTCTAAAATTGCGAAGTTGTATTCGTTCTTTGAGTAGCCGAACTGAGCTAGGTAGTTACCGAGTAGTGTGGGAAGTATTTATCCTTAATGACTCTATGCCAAATCTCTTCCTTCATCAGCACACACCAAAGAGAATTTGCCACCAGTGCCTTATTAAAAAGGAAGATGTTCCGCAGACCCCAGCCTCCAAGGTGCTTTGGTCTAGCTATAGAATCCCATTAGCAAAGATGAAAGTGATGCTTTTCACTACAGCCCGCCCAAAGAAAAGTAAAGATTAGTTGTCTAATCTTATTGAGAATAGAAACAAGAATGGTAGCCAAGTCCATCCAATACACAAGTTGGATTTCTAAAAATGCTTTAATAAGTACAAATCGTCCACCAAGGGAAATCCATCTATTACACCAGTGACCAATCCTTTTTTCAAATTTTGCTAGTAACCATCTCCAGTCATCAACCTTATAATTACCCATCTTTAAAAAATAACCCAGATATCTAAAGCCTTTAGAGAGTTTGGAAAAATTATAAGGAAAAACAGCTTTAAAAAGTTCTAAGTCCCGAACTTTTGTCCTTTGCAAAAGCTTTGAGTACTTCCAGTAATTCCACCTTAGAGCACAGTCTTTCAAGAAGAAGTGCTTCTTCCTCCTTGACTAAGCGGGGAAAGAGGTTGGCTACAGACACCTGATCATTAATGTCAAAAAATCCCGACTCCTCGAAGAAACTTTTGTAAAATTTGTTTGCCTCTTTTTTAATATCCTCTTGACCAGAAAGTACCTCCCATCTTCCGCTATAACTTCCCAGATGTGTTTGTTGTTTCTTCTAAACCTGGAAAAGTGATGGAAATTTTTCATATTTTGGTGCCCACTTTTTATCCATATTGCTCTACTTTGTTGTCTCCAAAGCTCCTCTCCTTCCAAGAGAAGAGAATTTCGCTCTTCCTCTAAAGCCTTAATGTGACTGTCTACCTCAATTATGCTCACCCCCGAAGCTTTCTCCAGATATGTAGCCTGGAGATCCTCCTCCATATTTTCTAATTTTAAGTTTTTCTTTGATCTCAGTTGCTTCTCCCATAGTCTGACCCTTTGTTTCAAACTTTTTAACTTCCAAACTAATCTTCTATGTACCCCTGTTTCTTGTAAGAATTGTTGGGCATTCCAAACTTTATGTACTAAAAGGGAAAAGGCATGTTCCTTCAATGACATCGGATTTAACTTGAAAGGGTAGGCTATCGGGTTAGCGTATTTTTCTATCTGTAAGAGTACTGGAGCATGATCTGAAAGAAAAGGATATTCAACCCAAGACCTATACCTTCCTGAAAGGTTCATGAGATCTTCATAAATAAAAACTCGATCCAACCTTTTTGAAATACTTTCAGCTCCCAATCTTTCGTTTCTCCAAGTGGGAACTACTAACTTTGGTAAAATATCAACTAACTTGTTCCTTTGAAAAATAGCTTTGAAAAACCCTGTCGACTGGTCAAGTAGAGATTTTTCTCCCCAAACCTCATCGGCATTTAACGTAAAATTAAAATCTCCTGCTAAAATAAGAGATTTGCAAGCTAATAACCCCCTGTCATTCACCTTGTCCCAGAAGGAAATTATGTATGAGCATGGACCATAAACATTTAAAAGTGCTATATGTCTTTTATTTTTGCAACAAGTACCTGTCAAAAGAATACCCCCACAACTGAGTTAAGGAACAAGATCAAACTTTAACGGATTCCAGGTTACCAATAGACCCCCCGAATTGCCAACAGATTTAACCCCACAAACTAACCACCTAGGTCAGAGAGTATTCATGAATTCCCGAGCCTTCTTTTCATCAACCAAGGTTTCTTGCAAAAATATAATATCAGGATTAGTCCTATCTAGAAGCCTACACAAGGAAACAGTTTTTAGGGTGCCCTCCACCCCTCTTATATTTAAAGTGAGCAGGATCATGACTTTGCCCTGGCTAGGGCTTTCATGCCTTTAAGCGCCCCATTATCAGTAATGTTGGTGGTAAAAGATACATGTAAATTTGTAGCCGAAGAAGATTTTTTACGTGCACTCCTAGTTTTAATAGGAGATATATCCATACCGAGACCCCTCGACCAAGTGAAATCCTTCCCTACAACCTCCACAGACCTCTCACACAAACCAGTAGCTTCAACCAAGCGCTTCTAAAAACTGACCTCCCTTGATAAGTAGGGATAGGCAACGGTGAAATAATCTCTCTATAAGCAGGGACCGGAGTAATCAATACATCACCCAAGGAGCTTCTGCCTTTCTCGGGTTCTCTAAAACCAGGTGGGTTAACACTTCCTCCCTCAGGTTCCCTAAGACCAGATAAGTTGGTACTTCCACCAACAGTTTCACGGGATAAAATCCTATCAATACTATCATCAGCTAGACCAACCGAAGAAATTGTTGGTAATCTGAACTCGTCCCCTCTAGAAACAAGAGGCCTTCCCCTTTCTTCCATGGAAAAATATTGCTTTGTCAAAGTNATACCCCGAACAAAGCACTATACAACTAGTGATAAAATACCAACTTGGTCCCACATAAAATATTTTGGGGTAGCCCAATTATTTCCCTCTTCCAAGGACCAAAACACATGTGGAATCCAAGGCATCATGCTTCCAAGAGATTAAAGAATAAAAGAGGGAGGGACAAAAAGTTTTCAACTTACCCGACATCGTATTTGGAAGTGTTGTCAAACTCTCCACCTCCGCTGATGGGAGATAATATTCGAAACCATGAGAATCCACACCTAGAGAGGCATCTCGAGCCAATTTTCGAAGCATAGAATCTTCAGACTCCTCCTCCTCCATCGCCCCCAGACAATTCCTTCTCAAATGTCTTGTCCTTCGACATGTTGAGCATCGAAAATGTATACCAAGGTAATCAAGTCTTTGTGACACAATATGCCCCCTCCAATCTATCTCTAAGGACTCCAGTAATCCTGAGTGGAGGTCTATCTCAAATAAAACCTTACACAGTTTCCTGTCTGGTTCCCTTAAGGAGGATTCGTCAATTTTTATAAACCGACCAAGCTCATTTCCAATGGCTTCCAACGCCTTAGCGTTCCAGAGTTGTAAGGGGAGCCCTGGTAACAGGACCCACAGGTGGCGATGCTGAAAATAATCTGTTGCAGGGTCAAAGCAAACCCTCCATATTTTTAACATCAGACTGCTTCCATCCAAGACACACAACTTATCCATTATCAACAAGGTATCTTATGACGATCTAAACAGAAAACCAAACCAGCCTTGTGGCAAGAATAAAACCTCTAGTTCATAACCCAACAATGGAACCCAAGCAGTCCTGACCCAGGTAGGGAGAGACGGTTTGCAAAGAGAGCGTTAAGAGAGTCGAACCACTAATGTGTAGAGTGACAATAAACAACTTTCCTCCAGGCCAACATCAATGCCCATGACCAGCCTTTGTTTTTCCTTATTCAGTTTCCACGGTTTTTTAATGCTTTGCCCTCCTAGAGCTTTAGAAACCTGCCTACTCTGTAATGTATGTCTAACATTTGACCCTGTAGCGACCACTCCACCCACAAGTACCTCTGGTTCAACTCGCCGAATTTGAAAGGCACCTCTAGATGAGACAATTGTAGAGGATGGGTCAGTAGAGGAAAATAACCCATTAACTTTCGAAGGACACTTTGAATGCGGAGAAAGGTCGGCCTGTTTTTTCAAGTTAATTCCATGCTCGTCAACCGAGGTGAATAACTCAGTGCTTTTCCAGAGAGCCTCATCAGCCGCACCCATTAGTGCGTTGACCTCAACTTCCATCAGGAAGTTGCTAGAGTGCTAGTGTCTAACTTCCACCTTCAACACATAAGCCCCTTTACTCGCGGAAAAGCGTACACATTAAACAAGTAAGTTAAAAGCAACAAATAGTCACCCAACAAATCGTTGAAAATGAGGACATGTGCACTATAGTCGCTAGAGTCGAGAGTACCTACACCTAACTACAAAGAAGTTGCCAATAAAACACCTGGTCGAGAAGAACTGGTTATATAATATTTAAGCATAGTTAAAATAACAGGTGTCTCGAGCCTCTCATCCTCCAAGGTTGAAGGTTGATTGTTGATGAGTTTCCCCCCGTCCGGCATTGTTGGTAGAAAAAAGTTGCAGGTTCTTTCCCTCTATTCACTCCATATGCCAGTACTTGCCTATTCAATGACGTCATCCTTTCACTACTTACAATATAATTTATTAAATTATTTTATAACATAGTAACCAATAAACCTATAATTTTCACAAATCTACTCAGTAATAAGTATTATTATACGAAAAGTCAAAATCATTAACCGTATTTTATATTTAATAATAATTTAAGGTCATGCCCAAGCCACACCAAATTGGTGTATGAGACCCCCTTGTTTGTGGGACAAGGGACCCCCCTCCGCCCAACGATTTGACTAGTAATGTCTACGGAGGTATACATACCCTACCCCCCTCTAGATTTGAACTTGTGACAAAGGCTGGTCATGTGCATTGTTGTTGTTTTTCTACCCATGAACTTTCCTCCAGGCCAACATCAATGAGTCTATATGCATTGGCTTCCTTGGTGACTAACTCACGGATGACGTCCATGAGACAGTTAGGACGGTATACTAGTGCATAGGCTAGGAGGACCAATGATGTCTACCCAAGGGTGGGTGACTTATCAGGCAATGCATAACAAGCCTCAATGGAGGACAATGTGATCCAACGATGTGATGGGTTGTGTGTTATTTGTGATATGCCAATAACGTAGTTGAGTGTACTGAAGGCTTGAGAATGCCTAGTGAAGCAAGGACATGATCTCTAGAGAGCATTAAGTGTTGGCCTACATGGATGACAACACAATCTTATGTTGGATTGTTAGTTGTTCAAGTGTATCTAGCTCAAGGGAGGTAATGGTGCAACATTGCCTATGATTGGGTGGTGATGATGTAACATCACCTATGGTTAAAATAAGTAGTCCACATTCCACTCACTTTAAGGTGCATGGGTTGGGTTCGGTCAGGACATGTTGGTTAGGCGTAGTTTGAGTGATACTTGCAGTTGACAACCATGCCCAATTAGCAAGGTCACATTGGTGTCTTGCGATGACTAGGATTATTAGGTGGTATGAGATGCTCAAGAAAAATGAAAATTGTATTCTTGTGACAAATGGTATTAGAGCCACGTGATCCAAGTGGATATTGGTGGCCACCCACCTATTCCAACTGGCTCCTCTTGACAGTTTTTAGTTCACCACATTCTTATGTAATTTTTTGTGATTGTGGATTCTACACTTCTGGGGTTGTCTAAATCCCTACACAACTTCTAGGTGGAGATTGGTGGCTTCCCACCTAATCCAACTAGCTTATTTTGGATGTTTTCATGTCAGTGCATCTTTAGGTACTTCCAGGGCCATTTTGGGGCCCTAAACAATGTTTTTTTGTCTTGCCACAGTCAAACTATACATAGAGTTAGAGTTTGACAACATCATGTGTAGTTATCGAAAATACCTTTCAAATGGGCTATCACGCGCCTAAAACAGAGGTCGTATGAAAAAGTTACGACCCCGGGAAGTTGAGGTACCAACTTACCCATCGGGGCCCACATAACTTTTGGTGTTTCATCTCCTAGGGTTAGGTTTTTGGATATCTAGGGTTTTGGCCTTCATGAGTAATGTTTAAAAAGGCCTCTGGAGCCTCATTGGAATCATTCTGCTTAGACGGATGCCCGTAGCAGCCACATCTCTTCTCAGATATAGCTACCACCATTTGAGCAAGTGTTTTTAGTTCTGCAGTTTTACAGTTTCAACCTATTTTATTTATTCAATAGAATTTATTGTTCATTGGATATCTGTTATTGTTATCCATACTGTGTTATTATATTCACTATGTTATTCATTTTGTTCTGCTCATAAATCCAGATCACCACATTTGAATGTGGCAATTGAGGAAGTGTCTCTTCTCCAACACCCCTTTTTTCAAAGGATCTAATGGAGTCAGGTTAACAAGGACATCAACAATTCAAGTGGGGGATAATGTAAGGGATTTTGGCATGAGCTCAAATCCATGCGCTACTTGAGTTGCTAGTGGAAATGGCATGATGGATGGCACGTCAAGGAAATTTGTCTAAGGGTGCAAAGGAAATTAGTATCTTTTGGTTTCCTTGGTAACTGATTCATGGGTGGCAATCGCAAGATGGTTAGGATAGTGTACTAGCACATTGGCTAAGAGGAACAATGATGTCTATTCAAGTAAGGGCAGACAACAAATGAGGAGCTACATAGCAAGACTCAACGAAGGATAGCGTGATTTGGCAATGTGATGGATTGTGTATTATCCATGTTATGCTTGTAATTTCAATGAGTTCACTGGATATATGTAAACATCTTTGTGAACCAGAGACATGGCCTTCAAGGACTACCAAGTGTTGGCCTAGATGGATGACAACATAGTCTTACATTGGGTAGTCAGTTGTTCAAGTACAGTTGACTTGGGGGATGCAATCCAGAATCCTCATGCCTACACATAAGAAGGATCAAAAGAACTACACTAAATAGATGATCATATCTAGCTAAGAAATCTATTTGGGATAACTAGATCATATCTACATGAAAAAATAGTCTCCAATAGATAAGTCGGGTCTTGTGTCATTCTTTTCATGTAATTTGAAATGGCTTGCACCAAGTTTAGGATAGTCATTTATTTTGCAGTGCTACCCAATCCATGGATTAGAGTGTTTTATCTATTGCAAGGTTTCAATGCCTCTTTCGTGTAATTTATTGTTGCACCCTTTGTTCTACTAGTTCACATATGAGGAATGGTAGCTCTATCATTACTACCATCCAAACACATGCCAAATGAAGGAATTATTTGTGAAAAATGAATTAACGAAAGTCTATGTCATAGTGCAGANTATAATTAATCCATATAAGTGGGCTTGGGTTCAAGTGGAGGTAGACCTCCGAGAGGGGTTGGTAAGCAATGTTGACCTAGTCTTTTGCGAAAAAATTTGACACTAGAAAGTCAATTACAAGTGCTTTCCATTTCGTTGTTTCACTTGCCATGAGGTTCAGATCCTTCAAATCCACTACAATAATTTGTTCCCCTCAATGGATCTTTAGTTAAAAGGTGGGTCAAACAATAAAGGCTTGCACAAGGAGACAAAAGCCTCTCTGCCTCCCCTAAAGTGGTCACAATGGACCCTGTCTAGGAAGCGGAAGGGGAAACTACAGTGTCTCCAACGGACCAGCCTCATCTAGAAGATATGTCTAGTAAGATTTTGTTGGATCCTCCTCCTACTCTTCCTTCCTCTGTTAATTTTTTTCCTTCTTCTTCTTTAGAAAAATGTCCTTCTCCCCCCGAGGATTCTAAGCATGTTCTAGAGTTGGGTCCTTTTGTTTCCCTCTCCTCTACCTACTTGGAAGTATCTCCCCTTCCCCCCCCCGTATTCACGAACTCGGAGCCTAGATTGGTCTCATCATATTCTCCCCTTTCCCCTCCCCTTTCCTTAGATAGGACGGATATCCCCTCTTCAAAAACGTATGTCAAAGAAGTTTAGGATGTCTTTAGTGATTCCCTTTTCTTTTTTGGAGCCATGGAAGCTCCCCTTCCCCATAAAAAAGAATATTCTTTAATACCTTGTCCCCATAAAAAGGAGGACTCATCCTCCTTCAGGGGCTTAGCTCAGGATCCTTTACATCCTAACCCCATGGGGAGAAACTCTCATCTCCTTAAAGCATAACAACGCGCAGTTAAGGACATTCATAAAGGAAAACAAGCAACCATTTCTAGGACCTTTAGAGTAGGGAGAGCCTTAAAGAATCCCTCCCAATGTTGATCCTTTCCTTCAATGCATGAGGGGTAGGGGGTTCCCATAAAAATATAGACCTCAAAAGGCTCATTTTGAGCGACAAGCCTGATATTTTGTTAATTCAAGAAACCATGTGTGAAGGATCTAAATCTAGAGAAGTTGTGGAGTCCTGGCTTAAAGGATGGTCTTTTTGTGTAGTTGATGCAATAGGATAGTCTGGTGGATTGTTAACTAGGTGGAGCCCCAGGTGCAAAGCCCATTCCTCTTCTTCAATGTCCTCTTCCATTACTGTTTCTTTGGACATCAAAGATATTGGTTGCAGATTAAATGTGGCCAACATTTACAGTCTGTACACGGACATAGTCCCATTTTGGGAAAGCCCGACGGATTTGGGGATCCTTAACTATCCAAACAAAGTGATTGGAGGTGACCTCAAATTCTCGACCTCCCATAAAGAAGTTTTGGGGGTCAATTCTAGGTTTGATCCATAAGGAGGATATTTTGTGTCCTTTATGGAGAAGCATCATCTGGTTGATGTGGAACCTATGAAAGTGATTTCGACTTGGAGGAATTTTTGAACAAATGAAGAGGCCATTGCCAAGAAAATCGATAGTTTTTTGGTGTCGAAGAAGTTACTGTGTGGAAATTTAATGAGGAAGTCGTGGGTATTCAATTGAGGTTTGTTTGATCACAAGCCTATTCTTCTCTCTATATCCTCGAGGCTGGGTGAGACATCACCTGTGCTTTTTAAATTCAATCGCATTTGGTTGGCGGAGGACAATTATCGCAGGTTGGTGGCTGAGAATTGGGAACACCTCTCCCCATCCTTGGATTTCTCCTTCATGGCTCAATTATCTCAAAACATATCTAGGATAAAAAAAGGTCTCGAAGCATTGGCTAAAAAATCACATGGAAAAATCCATGCACAAGATAAGGGAGGCTGAGGAAATGATCCTGCACCTATATTCTTTCTTGGATGAGGGACCCCTTTCAGATGCTCAACTTCTCCAGCTCCGTGACTCTAAGGTGGTTAGATAGGATATTCTAGACAAGGAAGAACAAATTACTTGGAGGTTAAAAAGTAGAGCCCTATGGCTCTCGGCAGGAGACAATAATTCCAAGTTTTTTCATCAATATGCAATTACCGCAAAAGTATAAATACGATATGGGAAATCCAAGACTTGAAAAACTCATTGGTAAGTTATTTCCAAGGAAATGTAGAAGTTGGTGTCAAGTTCTCTTAGTCCTTTTTTTAGGATCCCAAAGGTTGTCCCATTTAGGAAATTTTGCAAGTGGTGTCTAAATTTCCCAATGTTTTCTCCAAAGAGATGAATCGATCCCTCTGTGAGGAGGTCTTTGAATCAGAGATTCGGGGGGCTTTATTATCTATGCAGAAGAAAGAGACCAAGTGTGGATGGGATTATTGTTGATCATTTCTATGTTGGTTTTTATGACCTCATTAAGGGTTATCTACATAACGTGATAAAAGAGTCCCAATCATCAGGTAAAGTGTTTGGATCCTTTAACTCCACATTCTTAGCTCTAATTCCAAAAAAAGGAGTTTACTTTGGGGATTTTAGGCCCATTTCTTTCTACAAATTAATTCACAAATTGATCACAAAAGTAATATCCAAGAGAATCAAACCAATGCCCAGTGACATCATAGATGAGCAATTTAGTTTCCTCAAGCATAGGTAGATTCATGATGTTTTTGTGGTAGCCCAAGAAGTCTTGCATTCAGTTAAAAAATTGAAACACCATGTTTCCATTCTCAAGATCGACCTGTCCAAGGCTTACAAGCATGTAATTTGGAATTCCCTCCACTTGGTTCTCTTAAAAATGGGTATGGTTGTTCCTATGGTAAATTGGGTTCTTGAGTGCCTCTAGTAGTCAACTTCTGTTGTTGTGCTTACAAATGGTTCCCCTTCAAGGTTTTTTTGGGCATATCAGGGCTTAAGCCAAGGGTATCCCCTCTCCCCTTTACTTTTTCTTATTATAGTGAAAGCACTCAAAAAACTCATGATGGAGGCTAGAAGAAATGGAACTATCTGAGGTCTAAAAGTATCCTCTCAGGAAATTATCTCCCATCTCGTGTTTGTGGATGACATCATTTGTTTTGTTAAGGGAGAAAATATTGATCTTTTAGCTCTACAAAGTTTTCTCGAGCTTTACTATAAATCCATTGGCATGATGGTTAATTTTGACAAATCTTTCCTTTATTATAACTGACGCGGACCTATCGGCCCCTCGGACCGAGATCCGCTCACAGGATCATTCTCTATCACCTTGAGCCGAAACGGCCCTTTCGGATTCCCTACTGGAATCTCTTTTCAAATCAATCCACAGGTCCTTTTCGGAGGCTCCCCTATGCAAAACACACTAGGTGCAAGCTCCGACTTTTCCCAAATGACCACAACGCTATGACCAAGGGCCTAACCCAAGGTCACTTGTCGAAATCTCGCGAGTTCGTGAGTCGTGACTCGCGACTCTTCCTTCTCAAATCTGCGATACCCGAGATCGCGA
>SNQJ01S0039246.1:40267-58226 GCA_010110895.2 Picea sitchensis
ACAAAAGTAAAGTTATGCATGTATTCAACCCATTTAACATGTCTTTGATTCAACTTCTCCTGTTGAGTCACAAATTGCAAAGAACGATTGTCACTGTATAAGACAAACTCCTTCGGGATTAAGTAATGTCTCCATTTCTTCAATGCCTGAATAATAACATAGAACTCCTTGTCATATGTGGATTATTTCACTTTCGCTTCATTCAGATTCTCGCTGAAGTATGCTATCGGTCTGTCTTCTTGGTTCAAGACTGCCCCTATTGCAAATCCACTTGCATCACATTTTACTTGAAATGTCTTTTTGAAATCTGACAACACCAAAATTGGTTGTTCCATGATTTTCCTTTTTAACAAATTGAAGCTTTTCTCAGCTTCTTCTGTCCAGTGAAAAGACTTGTGTCTCTTCTTCACTGTGTCCATCATTGGTGTAGTAATTCCACTGAAATTCCTGATGAACTTCCGGTAGAAACTAGCCAATCCATGAAAAATTCTCACCTCAAATATACTTTTCGGTGATGGCCAATTCTTAATTACCTCCACCTTATCTAGATCCATCCTCAACTTATCTACAGAAATAACAAACCCCAAATAAATGAGCTCTGTCTTCATGAATGAGGATTTCTTCATATTTATCAGCATCTTCTCTTGTTGTAGCCTCTTCATCACTGTAGCCAAATGTTTCAGATGCTCTGCCTTTGTTTTACTGAAAATCAGTATGTCATCAAGATACACAATGACAAATTTTTCAATGAAATCCTTCAGGACTTCATTCATCAATCTCATGAAGGTACTTGGCATGTTTGTTAAGCCAAATGGCATAACAAGCCATTCATACAACCCTTCGTTAGTCTTGAAGGTTGTCTTCCATTCATCACCTTCTCTCATACGAATTTGGTGATATCCACTTTTCAAATCAATCTTCGAAAAAAAATTTGGCCCCACTCAGGCAATCCATCAAATCATCCATCCTTGGCAATGGAAATCTGTACCTGATGGTTATCTTGTTGATCACTCTTGAGTCAGTACACATCCTCCAGCCTCCATCTTTCTTTGGACTGAGCACTGTCGGAACAACACATGGACTCAATCTTTCTCTAACCAACCCTTTGTCCATTAACTCCTGGACCTGTCTTTTGACTTCTTCATTCTCCTGCGGTGTCAATCTGTACGCTGCTTTGTTTGGAAAACTGGCTCCAGGTATGAGGTAAATTTGATGACTTATACTTCTGATCGGTGGCAACAAACGAGGTAGTTTGTCCACTACTATGTCAGCGAACTCTTCCAGCAGTTCCTGAACCTCTTCTGGTAAATCATCTACCCTTGTGTTGGTTAAAACAATCTTAGGCTTCTGGACCACAATGAATTGTAGTTCCTCCTTCTTCTTAACCTCTGTAAGAAGTTCCTTCCCACTCATGAGAAGTACAGTGTTGCTTACTTCAGGTTTCACCTCTTTATCTTTGATTGGAAGAAACATGTGAGTTCTCCCATTCTTCTCTAGGGTGTATGTGTTCTTCTTCCCATCATGAATCACATTTCTGTCATATTGCCATGGTCTACCCAGCGATAGATGAAAAACATCCATGGGAATAACATCACAGAGTATTTCATCTTTATACCCTCCTATTTTAAACTCAACTAAACATTGTTTAGTGACATTTACCTGATGTCCTTTTTGTAGCCATGAAACTTTGTATGGACTTGGATGTTCAATAGTCTCCAACTCCAGCTTTTCTACCATCTCTATAGAAACGAGATTATATGTGATACCAATGTCCACGATGACCTTGCATACCCTGTCTTTGGTCTTGCAAGTGGTCCGAAAAAGTCTGCTCCTTTGGACTGAACTCTCTACTTCCTTCTCTGGTGTTAAGAGAACTTCTGCATCATCGACGATCTTCCTCCTTCAGCATCCTCTGCCTCAACATTCCGCCTTTGTGCTTTGGAAATGTGAGTCTCACCACCTTCTTTCTTTTTGTTTGGACACTCATAAGACTTGTGTCCATTCTTTCCACACGTGAAGCATTTCACCACTCCACCTCTTCCTCTTACTTTACCTCTGGTACGAGGAAAAATGTTTCCATCAACATACTAACCTTTCTTATTAGCATACTGCCCTTTTTTCTTGGCATACTGCCCTCTTTGTGAGCTTCCACCTCTCTCAATATGAGGTTGAGGTTTCTTCCAGTCTTCCTTGGGTTTCTAATTTCTATCCTGGGCAACTGATTTGCCTCTGGGCTGACTTCTGCCTCGGCCTCTCTGACCCTGCTTTCAGCTCATCTTATCTTCAGCTTTTAGAGCCATCTGATAAGCATCTTCCACCGTTCGGATGGTCATCATGCTCATCTCATCCTAAATGTCGTATCTCAGACCATTCATATACATGGCAACCTTTTCATTATCGCTTTCCTGATGACCTTCCCTGATGTTCAGCTTGTAGAATTCTTCAGTGTATTCCTTCACTGTCATCAGCTTTTGTCTCAAATTTTGCATTCTCTGAAACAGAGTAATTTGGTAATCCCTGGGAATGAATTGTGTCTTCATCTTCGCGATCATCCTATCCCAACTCTTGATTTTCTGCTTGCCTTTGCAGCGCCTGTCATCTTGTAGCTCATCCCACCACAATGTTGCATGTCCTTTTAATCTTTTGACAACATGTTTGACCTTTTTGTCTTCATCGACATCTTCATAGTCAAAATATGTGTCCAGAGCTCTAATCCAGTCTAGAAGCTCTTCATCATCCAGGTTTCCTTCATATATTGGAATATCCATTTTTACCTTAGCACCCATTCTTGCAACAACCCTAATCAAGCATTCGTTTGTTGCATCTTCTGCTGTGACCTCTTCTTCTGCATGTCCAGCTTCATTTTCACTTTCGGAATCACTGACATCCCCAGCACCAGTTGTGTGTCACTGTTTTATTTCCATGTCTACAACTCTGGCACGTAGATCATGTATATCTCTTTCCATGGCTGGATTTACCACCTGCCTACCCCATTCTCCTGGTGTTTCCCTATCCTCTGGAGGATCGGGTGTTTGTCTGTCTCTTCTTCTCGGTGGCATGGATGAGATTCCTTTCTCGCTTTCCCTGTCTGAAGTATACAAACAGAATCAAGCTCTAATACCAAACTGACGCAGACCTATCAGCCCCTCGGACCGAGATCCACTCACAGGATCATTCTCTATCACCTTGAGCCGAAACGACCCATTTGGATTCCCTGCTGGAATCTCTTTTCAAATCGATCCACAGGTCCTTTTCGGAGGCTCCCCTATGAAAAACACACTAGGCGCGAGATCTGAATTTTCCCAAATGACCATAGTGCTATGACCAAGGGCCTAACCCAAGGTCACTTGTCGAAATCCCGCGATCTCGTGAATTCGTGAGTCGTGACTCCCGACTCTTCCTTCTCAAATCCACGATACTTGAGATCGCGAAATGGTTACGACTCCTCTTCTGTCAGTGCCCTCTACGCATGACCACTGGCTGAGCTTCACGCAAGATCCTCTCGCTTCTCGCCATTTTGCGAGTTCAAAGGTTGAACTCTCGTGCTCTTACTTCATGAATTCCCGATAAGTGAGAAGTCAATAGAGTTTTGACTCTCTTTCCCCTGGTGACACGTATCCATCTGTCTATTTTTCCGGGCCCACCTTCGGAGTTCTGCCACGCATCCCTCGTGCCCGGTTTTTCGACACTTCGCGACTTCACGACTTCTGATGTTCAAAACAACTCCTGTCGACCTCCAAACCCCCAAATACGTGAAATGTGATGGGGTTCCTAATCCAACGGTCCTCCCATGACCTGGATCCTACGGCTGACCTCGCTCCTCGCGATTTCGCCACTCACGACTTGGAGCACCCAAGTTTTTGGTTCTCACCCTGCGAACCTCCGAGTTCACGAGATCCTCTGATCTCTGCCACCTGTCCTCCTCCGATGGACGGCTTGGATTCTTTCACGACTTCACTACTCCCTACTTTGGGACTTTCAGGACGAAAGTCTCGATCCCTTACCCTCTGATATGCCAAAATGGCGAATTTTAGACACATCTTCTACGCGGGTCCCACAATAGAACTTCCCGCCTTTTTGGAGTTCTCTAAATTCGCAACTTCGCGAATCTGGATGCTAAGCCTTCAGCTCTTCAATCCGCGAAACCCCGATATGGGTGATATCGCGACACGTGTCCTTCCAATTGGATGGCTCAGATTCTCTTGCTATTTCGGGACTTCATGCCTCGTGACCTCGCGAGTCTTGATACAAAGGTTTCGACCCTTCAACTCACGAAACCCCGAAACAAGATTTTACGTGGGTGATCCAACAACCCTCGTTGGTTCAGATCCTACGGTTCGATTCTCCCAAAATTACACTTAGAAAAGCACGCACCGTAACCTTCTCGCTCCTCTGCAAGATCTGATGGTTCTCGGAACCTCGTCAATTCTCCACAAAGAATTTTGACCATTCAATGTCTCCTTAACAACTCTTGCGAAATGAACAAATACGCCTTCACTGGAACTTATCTGCCTGCGAGTAACTTTGCAACGCCTCCCCTTTGAACGCTTCAAGGTACTAAACCTCTTGACCTTTCTCCACAACTCGAGTCTTCAAGAAGACTCCTGCACACACTCCTTGCGGAAACTCTTTGAATACTTCCAAGTATTGAATTCTTCGACTCTACGCACTCTCTGTGACAACAGTCTTTCAACAGTTCACTCAGGTCGTAACTCTGAGGCTTCGCT
Organism: Picea sitchensis; assembly: GCA_010110895.2. Classification (NCBI taxonomy): domain Eukaryota; kingdom Viridiplantae; phylum Streptophyta; class Pinopsida; order Pinales; family Pinaceae; genus Picea; species Picea sitchensis. The sequence continues at coordinate 44,995 of SNQJ01S0039246.1, forward strand.
CGGCCTGCGCACTCCTTGCACGGCTCATGTGCTTAACTTGCACTTCTACGAGGATGAGAATAACGTTATCTCTTCTGAGCTTTCAGAGATGAAACTCTGGACTCTTGTCAACGCACGCCTTATGGACAAACTTCATTGCACTCCTTGCAGGAAAACTCTTGCTCAGACAGAGAAACAATTGAAACTCATTCCTTACTCTCCCTCTCTTTAGATATTAGACATTAAATATGAAATCAAACATTCATGCATCAAAGAAAATGCATAATAGAGAGTAAACAAGCATGAGCATAAAATTCAATCATGCATACACAGAAAGTATTTGAACACCATGAGTTTGAATCAAACTTCATATATTAATCTCAGAACTTATGTACATGGTTTCTTCTACACAGTCTTTTTGCTTCTGCTCTCCTATGTTTTCTTTGATTGATTATGCTGCTAATCTTGCTAATGTTACAATGATACAAGTGAGGGTGTCTATATCCGTTTTCCCTCCGGCTCCTAAAATTGTCTAATCTAAGAATTCAAAGCTATCTACTTACATTTACTATTATAAATGCCTCTTAGTCCTTCATACGAGAGCGGGACGCTCAAGGTCTGATTACAATCAAGAAGTACGCCCCTTTCTTAATTGTCTCATTTAAGTTTGGCGCATCCAATGTCAAAACATTTCAAACAATTCCTCATGTGCCAAAATGCGTCGGTGTTTTGTCCCATGCTCGCTTGATGTTGGCAATGCTCCTGCATCAATAACTCTATCCCTGACAATGTTATTCAATCGATCAAGAGAAATATTCCCTTTCAGTTGAAGGGTATGGAAAATTGTTTCAAATACTTGGGATTTCATTTAAAATCGGATTGCTATAGATATATAGATAGGATCTAGCTCATCAAAATGGTGGAAAAAATCCTTGTGGTGTGGGTTAATTGCATGCTGTCTCGTGGGGTCAGGCTTGTCCTTTTAAAAGATCTAATCAAAAGTATACATGTTTACTGGGACTTAATCACCTCTATTCATAAAGGTTTTATGAATAAAATAAGAAATATCATCTTTCAATTTCTATGGTTTGAATCACGTCATACAAGGGGAATTCCTTTGGTTAAGTGGGACAAAGGTGGCACTCCCAAAGGACAAGGGTGGTTTGGGTCTCAAAAACATTTTCAATTTTTCTCAGTCTCTTGCTGCAAGAAGCATGCAACGCCTCTCAATGAGCAGCATGTTGTGGGGAAGAGTTCTCAAATCTAAGTACTTTAATGGCCTCTCTATGGAGGAGTGGTTTAGAATGTCTGTCAAATATTCTAAAGGGTCCATTGTTTGGAAAGCCCTAGTATCTCCCTTTCCTCTAGTTGGTCCCTGGATGGAACAAAAAATATCAGATGGATGCTATGTTCGGATCGGTGAAGACTCGTGGTTGGGGGTAGGCGATGAATTTTAGTTTTTCGATCCATTGCTTCAAGCCCTGCATTATCAAAACATCTTCTTTTGAAATATCTCTAGAACATAGGTGCCTCAGGCCAATGGCAGAGTAGGATGGAGGTCGGTCGCCTCGTTGGTCCTATTAGAAGCATAGTCAGGGGAATGGGATAGGTATATAGGTCAGTTGGTTTACAATTAAATATTTCTTCAGGATGAGGTGCCAAACAAATTATGTTGTTCAAAGAACCCCAAGTTAGGTGAATTTGAGACCAAGATGGGTTATAAAGCCTGGTTCATGCCTCGGCTCCTTGTGGACAAAAAATGGTGGTGGGGCCCTATATGGAAAATTCATGCCCCTTTAAAAAAAAATATTACCCTCTGGTTATCCTTGCATAACAAACTCTTAATTTGGAAGTGGGTCACAAAAGAGGTTGGGTGGGTCCTAGTTGGTGTGTTTTTTGTAAGAGTCATGAAGAAACAACTACTCACATTTTCATTGAATGTGTGTATGTAGCTCAGGTTTATAATATTGTTCAAAAAGAGATAAAGCCATCTTCTTCATGGTCCAAAATTGGTTTAGTAGATTTTCTAAAATATTGGTTGGGAGATAAGGTAGTCAAGAGGTTTTCTAGAATGCCAAGTTTTCTAGTTTCCAACATCTAGTGGGTTCGAAACCCTATCATTTTTAAAGATACAAACATTCCTCCCGAAGTTACAATTGGGATCATTCTGAACCTTTCAAAATATTTTATGACTGAAATTAAGATCAAGGATCCTAGACACAATTTCATGTCGAAGTTGGATTTTGGAATTCCTTGCAGATTCTTTGATGGATCTTGTCAAGGTCACCCCAATGTATGTGGGGTTGGGGTTGTTCTTTATCTTCAGCAGAATCACTTCATTCATGTTCGTTACACCCAGGGAAGGGGAACTAATAGAAAGGAATAATTTGTAGCTATCCATACCCTATTGGAGCGGCCTAAAAAAAAGGAGCCCCAAAGCTTCAAATAATGAGAGATTAAAAATCGGTAATCTATTGGGCACTCCATAAGGCATATGTGATGGATGTTCAGTTGGATCCTTTATTGTGGGAAATTTCTAGTACTCTTCACTCATTTGAATGGCTCTCATTTAGTCACATCTATAGATAACTAAATGAAAAGGATGACTCTCTATCCAAGGAGGATTTGTCCTTACTAGTGGGGGAATTTGGTTACTATGAGTTCCTCGATGATGAGGAAACAAAATCTATGGAGTTCTTCCTCTAGCTCTTGTAATGGTCCTTCCTTTTTTTTAAAGCATGTGTAGGTTATATTTTGTAGCTAAGTAATTGTGTTTGAATTGAACAGTAGTGAATATGTATAGGATGGTTAAGAAAAAAATTATATGTTTTTGTAAGAAGGTTGGTTGCAGAGTGCATAAAAGCACCAAAAGCCCCGTTTTGTTGAGGCTAGGAACATGTATATTCACCCTTTATGAATATAAATATTTTTTCCTTGGAAAACAATATTAAGAAATACATTATAGAAACACTAATTTATAAAGTAGGGAAAAATATGTTCTATTACTTTCACACATTGTCTCAACAACTACTTAAGAGGTGGTCACCTTATTATGTGAGCAATAAGCACCGGACTACAAGGAATTTATTGCTATGCATGTTGGCTTAGTCATCATTGGATATAAAGTAACTTTAGATAACTTTAGATCCAATAGTAACTTTATATCCAATAGTGTACACCCCAACATGTAGAGCATTAAATGCTCTATAGACAAGTGCTTATTCCTTGCCTCCTTCCTATGTCATAGTTACAATCTATCTTCTCTTAAAAAGGAAGTAAGAATAATGAATAATGAAAAAGGGGAGAATATAGTCCACCCATAACATTAATATTGGACTAGCTCATATTTTTCATCACAATTCAATAAGTGTTAATGTGTAAAATAAAGTTCGATAGAATTATATTGGTTCTTTGAAATTATTTTTCTTATTATAAAATGTTATTTATGTACTCTTATTTATGGGATACTTATGATGAATCAGAGTAAGTTAATCTCATAGCAAATTGATCCACTTTTTTCCCTCAAATCTAATAAGAATAAGATAGAAATTTAAAGCATGAATAGAGTTTTACCATGATCCAAATCCCATCCATGGTGCAACAATGCACATAAGGGTTTTACCCAATTCTGAATCAACCCATGTCATCAAAAATTATATTAAAATTATGGATCGATGGAAACTCTAACTTTCTATATCACCAAATTTCGTCAACTGGAGGGAAGTTTGTGACAAGATTAGACAACTCCATGGTGAATCTCTTAGTCTACGTTTAATTAAATCTATTTATTTGATCATCACTTGAAGATTTCTTAGATACAAGTTAACAAAAGCACATTTGACACATTAAAATTATTAACTAGTATAGGTCCATTTTAATTTCAGTTTTATAAAGTATCAAGAGGAATCAAATCATTTGAAATGTAAATTTTAAGGAACCCAAGAACTACAAGGTTGTGACATTGAAACTACAACCATTAAGAGATCATCATGTGCCAACCTTGTTAAAACCATGAAACCATGCACCAACACCAACTGGCTATGCCTTGGACCAATCATGCATTGTCATGTCAAAGTATGACCCACCAAAAGAATTAATGTAAACTACGAAAAGTCATGTAAATTGATTATTATTTATTTAACTCGACATAATGAGAAAAAAGTATTTTTTTATCAATTAATCTTACTTCTAAACGAGGGATTGAAGGAAGTGCACTATAAAGTTACAAGTAATATTAAGTATAGAATTTTATTAAACAAGTTTATTCATAATCACCATGCTACAACATTACTAACAAAGTTCCTTCTAGCAAGACCTTAATTTAGATTATGAATCACCCTCAACACAAATTATAAACAAGATAATAAATCGTTTAATAATAAAGTTGTAATTTGATTACTACATATAATAGTTAAAAGTATTATAAGACATAAATCATTTTAGTTAGCTCTTTAAAATTTAATTAATTTTAATTGAAATTTTGAAAGGCCCTCTACTTCAAATGGTGGACATATATGCGGAGGAGAGTGGAACTAGCAATTTCCCCCGAAGGTGCAAAAAGTACGTTGTTTTAAGGTCGAGATGTGAAAATGTTGTAATTTAAAACTTTGTTGGAGATTGAATATAAAATGCAAAATTTGAGAACTCACTAATGCACTTGAAATATTGGTGGGGCATTCTTCCATTTAGCTCGTTTCCTAAGCATTTTTTGAATAAAACTAGTTGAGGACCATTGAAACCAACAAAATAATAGGGAAATGGTGGAGACATAAATCAAGCTTAATCTAGAGATGGAAAATATGAAAATATGAAAAAAACAATAATTGCAGACATAAATGTGTTGCATTATTTGAATTTTTTTTAAGAAAACTATGAAACCTAGATCAAAAAGTTCTATGAAAGTAGATCTAGTTTTTTGAATTTAATCTTGCCCAACAACACTTTTGACTCCCTATGATGGAATGTTACTAATAATAATCAAATTTCATTGATGTGCGTAGAAAGTGAATTCTTCACTTATCAACGTGAGACATGCTTCATGCATCATCATGCGGGCACACACTGATTTTGTTTTCCTGTCTTTGATTTGGTCATTACTTTGAAACAAAAGAATTTGAAGAGAATATTTGGAAATATACTATATTGAGTTGCATATAAATATGTTTACGTCAAGAAGTTTTAAAATATTATTTGAATTGTCTATGAACCAAATATATTTACCTTTTTCTTGAATGGAAGAAATAAAGAAAGTGTTAGTTTTTAAATCAAGTGTGTTGTATGAGAGCGAGAGAATTACATACAATCCCAAGCACATACAATGGAACAAGTGACAATTATGCAAGGAATTCTTACTTGCAAAAATGGTTTTACATCTCTATCCCACTTTGCAATGATTTGTTATTCAACTCCCTTGTAAATGAAAAGAAACAAGATACTCTTCTCCTTTGACACTACTTTCATTTTCTACAAGGTGCATTGCCACACTAACACAAGAGAGGAGGGATTGGGCTTCAACCTCACATCCTACACATCTCCCTTGGGTGCTCTATCAATTGAGTAGACGGGCTTGCATAATGCCACGAACAATTGGCATCCCTACAATCAATTATTCATAGTGGAGTTCAATTCAAAATGACCCTACAATCACTTATTTAAGGATTCCAATTCTTAGTGTGCTTCAATACCAAAATGGGAAAGTTGCAACATAAGTTATCAATGTGCCATCAAGGTAGCCACTCGAAAAAATGCATTGTTGAAGCATTGGGAAGCAACAATAAGCACAATCATGTGTAAACAATCTATAGATGTTTAAGTGTGGAATATAGAGTGGGGCTCTGGGAGTATAAAAAAGTGAACCGGGTGGATTTTGTATATGATTGGCCAATTAGAGGCATAGGAAAGCTCCAATGGATTTCCAAGAGAAATATTCTTCACTGTGACTCTCTATTATATCTCTTCTAAGTGATTGTGCCCACATCCAATTGATGGATTTCCAATATCATTCCCACGTCCACTTGATGGATTACTGAGAGAAGAGAAATGTAATTTTGTCATGGAAAAACTCTCATATATTCGACGAAAAAGTGGCGCTCAACACTATCTTCATGGAATATCGTAGGGCCATATGCATGGTCAATCAATATGATAATATCAAATGTAATGATATAAGGGCATTGAACAAATAGGACCACGGAAAGTGGAGTCACCAGCATTGAAACTCACTACACATCGCCTCTGCTAACAAATGATGATCAACGATGTAGAGGCCTCCATTTGTCATGTACAACACCTATGCTAAAGAACAACAATCAATGGAGGAGATTCCTTCAATGGTCATCTAACACATTTGAACGACTCTCAATGCTCTAACCATCACATCAGGACATATTCTTCGCATAAGTAAAATGCCTTACAATGTAATTAATTGATAAAATCTTCAGAAAAAATTCAATAAAAAGGTTTTTAAGAAATCATTCTCTTAAATCCAATAAATCTCTACTTAATACAACCCATTTGATGATTACTTACTTTACTTTAGGGGAAACCTCTTTGAAATCTTATTCCAAATACCTAAAGATGGTATTCTTACTTTTCCCCTTCGTCACTAGAAAAACCATATTTTCATGTAAAGAATGCAATGTTAGGACCCCTCCCTCATTTACCAGGTAGATATGGGAGGCCTTTGAAACTGAGGACATCTTAAATCTGAATATGGACCATACAAGAGGCCAAATTTAATTCTTTATGCATATGCACAGGGTGCCTTGGGGTGGGTGCTTCAGCTACAAGCTTAAACCACCAAGACATAGTACCAAGATAAAATAATAAAGACATGAGAACAAACAAGCACAATGAAGGTGGAGATAGGGTGATCTTCATATCTTTGTTTTCTTCATCTCAGGCCAATCCTATAATAATTTCTCAACACTACTATAAATGTAAAATAAAGGTGATTTTTTTTGTTCCTTTACATCGCCCCTTGGACCTCTCTCCTATACGGTTCTTTGCACCAATAATATGTGTGCTAGCTTATTCATTCAAACCCTTATTTAAGACAATGAATGTTGGAGAATAAATAAATCGATGCATATTCTGAGGGTTTCGAACCCACAATTTCTGAATTCAAAGTGTGTGTATGATCCCACTATTTATTCAATCACAGGGAGGCGAGCAGGAAAACCCCAAATGACCAAGTATGTTGCCACCCCATCCACGTCACCACTAGTGTGCATGAAAATGTCCATTTGCTCGAAAACATCAGGCTACACCTTATGAAAGGAAAAGTGATATGCATGACAAACTAGACGAAATGAAATTCTTCGTCTACATACTCTAGTTGAATCCAAGAATTAAATAATATTCAAAAGAAATGATGTTATATATGGTAAAGGAAACAAAGTATAAGTCTCATAAGATAGTCCATCTTAAAAAGAAAAGATGGCACCCAAAAGGTACAATCATTTAGCATGTACAAACAAATTTCCAACATCTAAATAAAACAAAATAGATAAAATTGCAAGAAAATATACATATAAAATGAAATTAAGTAGATAAGTATTCATAATGTCAAGTTAAATTATTATACATGCAATGAAAGAAAAAAGAGACAATAAATTGAAAAATTTTCCACGATGATTTTTCATGAAGATAAATGATGCTCTAAGACACGAAATTAACTTTGTATAGTATAAAGAACTACCAAAAATGATCTGAAATAAATATGGACTGAAGAATGGATAAGACTCAATATCTACAAAAACAATTGACAATTAATCAACATTATGAAACCCACATAAAACAATGCAAGTTAACGTGGAATAAACCAAATAAGCATGTAACTAAAAAGTTGAAGAAAATAATTAAAATGACAAGGAGAGAAGCCTAAGGAATGGGAAGTGAAGAGCCATAGTTGGTGGCCTTCCCTTACCCCCAAGCTCTCCCTATTTCTTCACTCTCGCTCATACTCAAAGGGATTTTGGCCAAGTGAGTTGATATCCACCGCTGAGTGAGTTGAGCAACAAGAAATCCATGGCAATCCTTATGGAGCTGTTAGAAAACTTTTCAAACCTAATTTTCTCTCTCTTAGGAGTCCCCCTCTCTCTTTGGGTCAAAATTGCATTGTCTAGGAATTTCTTAAAGTCTCTGGGAGTTTTGTAGACAAGTTGGAAATTTTTTATATTGTATGACTCGATCCTCCATTGTCTTGGGCATCCAATTGTTTGGTGGAAAATATTCTCCCTTCTCTAGGTCAATCCCTCACCACTTGGGTGCTTGATTTTCCCCACAATTGTATGCATTTGTTTTGGGCATTCTATACGGTCTATGATCTCACTCAAGCAACTCCACATTGCCACAAACTCTTTCCATTGTCTAATCGATGCTCACGACCTTATCCTAGCTAGTGGGTGTACAATGTTTCCTTGTTGTCTAACTTGTCATGGACTGAATCTCTCCTCTGGGTGTACATGAAACTGTTGGGAGCATTCTCTTGCTCCGCAACATGAACACAACTTGGTGTAGTTATCTATCCATACCCTCAAATTCGTATCATTGTCTTCTAATGCCCGCAACCAAAACCTAGTGGTCGGATAGAACCCATGCTTATATTATTTCTTGGTTGCAACACAAACGTTGTAACCCTACACCTTGAGCACGCGTAGATTTTTGTTGAAACACACCTTTCCCTAAACCTAATTCCAAGGAGATATGTGGAATATTTTCCTGTTGTTGAGACATTCCACTATCTTGCAGTCTAAAATCATGGTGAAAACCTGACCCTAATTTTCACGTTGGCGTAGTGTAATGCCTCCATATTCCACGCCTTTGACCTGCCTCTAAGTCTCTCCAAAGAATATACCTTGGGTTAGTTATAACATGTGCTCGTTTTTACTCATTGGCTCATGGTTCAGGCATGTCCATTTGAATAACTATTATGAGACAAACGCTAAGTATATTGAGTGGGATATGAATGGTTGGTACATTAACTAAAGGGATGATTGAGTTAATAATGTATAACTTTACCACCTCCATCCATTAAATAATAATTGATTATGAGTTAATGGGCTGCCAACTCATGTGTTGAGAAAGAATCCATCCAAAGGGATTATGGAATGTCATAAGAATAAAAGAGAAGAGACAATTAATCCCTAGAATATTTTGTCTCAAGCAAAGAAAACATATGATCCTTTGTCATGTGTGATAAGCTAAATAAATTATATTATTTTAAACTGTGTGCCAAGATTTTGTTCTAAAGTTTTATTCTTAGTTCTATGCCCTAAATGAGGTATTTTTTGGGAAGCATCTATTGGTTTCTTGAGAGGATTCTCCAAGCACAAACCAAGGTCCCCCTCTACCATTCGTTGTCACCTACTTATAAAATGGTTGTAAGGATGGTCTAGGAAGATCCAAGAAGAAAGGTCATTGTACAAGAAATTGGACAGAGGCTTGTTGACCTCTAGAAGAAAAAGAAACCTATGCAAATACTCAGAGACAAAAACAAGGTAGAGAAAAAGAAATAATTTTGCACAAGTATCCATGTTGGTGAAGTGAGTGGACTATGAGCCCCTCTATTACACATCAAATGGTATTAGAGCAGTTACATCCTTGACTGAGACACTGCTTCCAAGACTGTGAAAAAAACATTGCAGACCACAACATGGGAAAAGCAAGTAGATATAAGTTATAGGACTTAAGGGCCAACAATGTCGAACTTCTAGAAGAAAACAAGAGCTTGAAAGCTATGGTTAAGATGTTTAAATATAGGATGGAAGAGATGGAGAAGCACATGGATGCCTCTTCCCAATTTATTCTATTAGTCAAGAATAAATTTAAAGAAGGCCAAGACTCACTCATAGAAGTTATAATATATTGGGACAAGCACATAGCGCAACTTGTATACCTTGGTGAGAAGGTCATCCATATGGACAACTGGTAGGAGGATAGGCAGTTGCAAAAATATTTGGAAGAGAATGAGAAGGCCTTGACAAGGATTCAAGAAGTTTTCCAAGAGCGCAGAGGAGTAAGACAACCTTCCATTGTCACTGTATATGCTAGCACCATGACTGAGACCACCTTGGTAATCTCACCTTTCGTAGATGTCTCTCACGAGCAGCTTGGAAAATTTGAGAATCATACTAGGGGCATTTGGCTCTAAACTTCTAAGGAAAATGGGCTATGATGGACAAGGGATAGCAAGAGAAGACAAGGTAACTTGAGGCCCATTGTAGTCACCCCCTAGGTCAAGCATGAAGGCCTAGGATTTGATGGTAGAAGTAAAAATTCCATTGTTGTAAAGAAGACTATTTTTGTGAAGGAAACAAACATGCCAAAGTTGGATTGAACATCAGGAGGAGGATCAATAGTAGTAAGTGAAGGTTCCATCCCACTACACCTCGGCCTTTTGGTAGATTGAAGGAGAGAAACAATGAGGAGAGTTCCCATACTCAACCCACACCTGCACTTAGAGACAACAAAAAGACAAACAACCAAAGCAAGAAGCAGAACAAGACCAAGAGGTCTACGTCAAACACGAAATTTGTTTTTTGTCATTGCTAGAAGAAGAGAGGACATACCATATACTTTTGTTTGTACATAGATACATGATCACATTATGGAAAGAAAGGCCATTGTGAGGCAACATGCTCGCACAAGCAAGTCATGTTTAGTAGGAATTATGGTTTCCATAAGTTGAATGGAAAGGAGGACTCTCCAATACAAAAAAATACACAAAGGCATGTGGAGAGGAGTATGACATGCAATCCTTGTAGCAACCACGTGAATGTTTTCCACCACTACAAGTTGAGTGGACATTGGGAAGCGAAGTGTTGGAGACTTCACCCAGAGCTTCACCCTAGAATCCGCACTACAAGGAAAAGAGTGTGGAAAGAAAAGAGTACATGAGGTGAAGATATGTCTACATCTCCAAGTCAAGGAGAAGATGTGGTCCAAGGGGAGATAGAAGCACCAAAGGTTTGCATCACTATTGAAAAGGACAACGAGTGGGGGACAACCACTAGAGCAACACCATTCCAATTTCTACCTATAATTTTCCAACATAAGTTTTCCTTCCTAAAGATGTGCCAAAGATTGATGCATGAGGTCAATGACCTTAGAGGGAGGAGTTCTTGAGAACTCCATGATGTGCCTTTCAAGCAAGTGTGTGCACCAAAGATTTTTTTCCATGTCAGGAAGCAATTGATCCTAGTAGAGGAATGCAACCACACTTGAGGATTTTTTGTGTGATGGTAGCATGTTGGGGTCACACTAAACATACAAGCATTTGACTTGGCTTCGCTGGTAGTTGAGATGGACTGTCTCCAAGTCAGAGAGGGATATGTGAATGAGTGTTGACCCTAGAGTTCAGATTATGAGATTTCTCAAAGATAAGAGTTAGTCAAAATATTGATGCACTGTAGGAATAAGCGATCTAGAACTAGAGCTAGAGCCACAACCGAGGAAAAAATCCAGTAGCCAAAGCCACGAGCCAGAGCTAGATCCAGCATTAGAGTTGTATCTAGGAGCTAGTGTCAGAGCCACATTCTAGAGAAGCAGACAACATTGATCCAAATTAGTTTCCTAGATATTTTTCAAACCAAAAATACTTTCAATGGGGAGGTATGATCCGAAATAAATCCAGACTAAAGAATGGATAAGACTCGGTACCTTAAATTTTTTTTGACAATTAATCAACATTATGAAAGCCACGTAAAACAAATAAAGTTAACATGGAATAAGCCAAATAAGCATGTAACTGAAAAGTTGAAGAAAATAATTGAAATGACAAGGAGAGAAGCCTAAGGAATAGGAAGTTAAGATCCATGGTTGTTGGCCTTCCCTTATCCCATAGCTCTCCCTATTTATTCACTCTCACCTCATACTCAAAGGGATTTTGGCCAAGGAGGAGGAGATCATTGTAAAAACTGATAGACTTGCAGAAGAAGAAGATATTGAGCACCATTTGACTCGTTTTCCCAATTGGGTTCCAGGGTTAAAAAAAATATTTTCTCAATGAGTTAGTTTATTATTATGCTTTGTGGTTAAATTCGCCTTTGTGTTGTATGGTATCTTATTGGTTATTTTTAATGGCTACTATGTATCTTATTTGAATGTATGTGGACTTAATCACTACATCTCTTTTTATTATTGTTTGAGATTTATTTTGACAAAGGATATTGGTTTAATGGATCACCCATCTCAATAGCAAGTTGATCTCCTCCATTAAGTGAGGTTGGTGAAGAGAAATCCATGGCCATCCTTCCGGAGCTGTTAGAAAACTTTCCAAACCTAAGTTTCTCTCTCCTAGGAGTTCCCCTCTCTTTTTGGGGAGAATTTACATTATCTAGGCATTTATAAAGGTGTTTGGTCATTTTTTAGACGTGCTAGACAAATTTTATATTGTATGGGTCGATCCCCCATTGTCTTGGGCATCCAATTGTTTGACAGACGAATTTCTCCCTTCTCTGGGTTGATCCCTCACCTCTTGGGTGCTTGAGTTTCCTCACGACCATACCCATCCATTTTGGGCGTTTTGTACGGTCTATGATATCACTCAAGAAACTATACACTTCCATAAACTATTTTCATTATCTAATTGATGATCACGACCTTATCCTAGCTATTGGGCATACCACTCATTGTTTTATTGTTCTCTAACGTGCCATGTCATGAATATCTCCTCTAGGCATACATGAAACTATTGGGAGCATTCTCTTGCTTCCCAACATGACCACAACTTGGTGTAGCTATCTATCCATACCCTCAACTTCATATTGTTGTCTTCTAATGCCCACAACCAAAACCTAGTGGTTGGAACCCACACTTATCTTTTTTGTTGGTTGCAACAAAAATATTGTAACCCTATCGCCTTGAGCACACGTGGCTTGTTGTTGAAACACACCTTTTCCCTAAACCTAATTCCAAGGTGATCTGTGGAATCTTTTCTTGTTGTTGAGATGTTCCACTATATTTCACTCCAAACTCATGGTGAAAACATAACCCTAATGCTCTCGCTGGTGTAGTGTAACACCTCCAACTTCCATGCCTTCGTGATCCGGATTATTTTCGGCACGAAATGAGAGCGGAGATATACTAAAGAAATGCACAGAGATGTCGCAGATATTCAATAATAACATAAATGCATCAGAGATGCAACCATAAACACAGATATACAGTAATACACGATTTCTATTAATCAGAGAAATGTACAGAGACTGTAAAAATACAGAGTGAAAGACTCGCTAGAATGGTGGCAGCTT
>SNQJ01S0039247.1:0-52750 GCA_010110895.2 Picea sitchensis
GTATAAAGTAATCAAGTGGAAACAAATACGAATTCTGGAAGTGTCGATCTAGCATAAGTTCATATGCGGAAAATGTATTCAAGTTTTGTATTATTTTCCAACCTGTACAGACCAAAAATCCCAAATCGGAATGAAACTATACTAGTATAGGAATTCATGATAGATTTATGTGACTCTATGTAAGACAGTTATGTATATATATGTTATCAGGTGAACTATTTCTATTGAAAATTCTTGCAGTTTCAAGAGTCATTTCATCAATTGAAGGAGGGTATTTAGATTTGCATACTTATATCTAATTTCACTCCTACCAGATTTGAATCTATACTCAAATAGGACTGCCTATCTGCATTTATACAACCATTAACTAATTAAATATTATATATATACATACCTATTCCTATCTTATCAATTGTTCCTATATATATATATATATACCTATTCCTATCTTATCAATTGTTCCATTAGACATGTAATTACAACCGTATGAAAGAGATACTGAATAAAGAATATGAAAGCCTCTCATTTATTCGTATTACAGTCTAGGATTTACTTACCTACAGTGTAAATGAAATTAAAAGGTGTAGTCATGTACACACGGTCGTATCCTTATAAACCGTAAGTGAAGAAGTATACAAAAAATATATTAAGTAAAACCATACCTGGAATCATATCCTTTCTAAGTCGAAATCGAAATAAGGAAGAAACTACCCTTTCATGCCCTACAATGAGGAAGAGACAAAATTTTGATACTGAGTATGCATGTTAAGACGATAGTCCCGGTAACAAAAAATTATGTACAGAGAAACCAGAATGGCAAATAAAACTATCCAACAATCCTTGCTTTATTGTAATTAGATAAGGAAAGGGCCTATAAAGTAATCTCCAAAGGAGTTATTACACATAGCAAACCACCTTGGAAAACCCATAATGCTTTTGGGAATTCTCCTAATTCTTTTTCTAGCCATTACAGGAAATTGAACGTAACTACCAAACTGCCTTAAATCTAAATGGAAGTCATGTGCTTCAAAGTGCTTGAACTCTTGAAGAGTTTATAAGGGAACTCAAATACCTTTTTCTCCTTTGATAAGAACTGGCACCCATAATTGTACATGGTCAAAACCCTACAAGGAAGTTACAGGTTTACATTAGCATTCATTACAAAACAAATATATAAGTCGAATTATAAATTTCAACAGAATGAAGGTAATCAAAAAGAGTTCAGTATAGAATAGTACTTAACTCAGGCCATAAGGCAGACCGACTTTTATCTGTGCATATCTATGGAGGTCATCCTCGAACCCGGAAGGAGTGGAAGGGGACAAGGTCCACCTGACGGGTACCCTCATATCCAAAGGGGCCCATCATTAGTGAATGATACCAATAATTAAATTTAAAATATAATTACAATGAATAAATCAATTGTGATAATAGTTAATATATAAATTGTATATGACATGCGACACAAGTAGGCCGAGAAGCATAGTGTAGAATAAATGCTGGAGTGGAACCTTTGCTGAACCGAATTATAGAAAATGTAAAAGGACATTCCCAGACCACGATAATGGTAGAAGAAAACATAAATAACACAAAGAGTTCCATAAATATTCAACATGGTATGTCGTGAGTTTGGTTTGGAAGATTGGCCGCAAATGTAGAAATCACTTTCCTTAGCCACACTCGATAGAGCGTAGCAATGATTTTCAGAAAGATAGATTTGTTCCTTTATAAAGGGGAAGAAAGAAAACATAGTGATTTATGATATACCCAGTAAGGAAACTCTTATCTCCCATCTAAAACCCACGCGTAACCTCAAGAAAAACTTAACAATAGGCCTCGACCTACATCTATAGAAAGACCGTAGAGGATATCGATGTTAGACAGTATGAAACAATAGGATTTTAATTTTTCCCTTAAAACCCCCTGCAGACGTAATTTCTCTAAAGTCAGGATAAGGGGATAGGGTTCCAATACCTCTCAAGAAGTCAGATATTAAGTCCACAGAATGTTTCTACTCATCTAGAAAATAGGATTTAACTCATGAAAATTATACAAAGTACCATTAATGGGAGACTCAAGTAAGAATAAAGGGGAATTTTTTTGTTTACGAGGGTTCCTCCACTATAACATAGAGCCGAGCCACCTTAACAACCAGAATTTACGAAACAAGTACTTACCAGGGAGAATGGATGGCGATAACGGCCTACTGGTCCATGTTACCCCTTTTCGACATCCCTCATCTGAGAAAACCATAAGGAAACTCTTATCTCCCATCTAAAACCCACGCGTAACCTCAAGAAAAACTTAACAATAGGCCTCGACCTACATCTATAGAAAGACCATAGAGGATATCGATGTTAGACAGTATGAAACAATAGGATTTTAATTTTTCCCTTAAAACCCCCTGCAGACGTAATTTCTCTAAAGTCAAGATAAGGGGATAGGGTTCCAATACCTCTCAAGAAGTCGGATATTGAGTCCACAGAATGTTTCTACTCATCCAAAAAATAGGATTTAACTCATGAAAATTATACAGAGTACCATTAATGGGAGACTCAAGTAAGAATAAAGGGGAATTTTTTTGTTTACAAGGGTTCCTCCACTATAACATAGAGACAAACCAACTTAACAAACAGAAGTTAGGAAACAAGTACTTACCAGGGAGAATGGATGGCGATAGTGGCCTACCGGTCCATGTTACCCCTTTTCGACAGCCTTCACCTAAGAAAACCATATGCAGAGCTTTTCAAGGGAACTCCACAATGAAACAGTGAACACATTAAACCATTGACGAGCGTTAGCTACACGCTGTAAATGCTAAGAGTATGAAGGGTAGCTAAACCGTGTGATAAGAACAGTGCTGGCGCGTCTCGGTTGGATGAAATCCCATGTGAGAACATCGTAATTCGCATAATACATGATTGTCATTTAATGGTGAAGCAGAGTCTTAACTCCTCCTGACAGTAGACCATACTTTCCTCGTCAAGAAAATTATGAAAATATTATCAGTCCCTTTCACAATAGGGTTAGTTGGAATATGCCCATACCAACCATTCACTATAGTTATACCACCGTTCATTTGGGACTTCGTTGAATTAGTGTTTAGTTAAGATCAAGTCAAATGAGAATTAGGGATATAGTCCTTATATCTTACCTTTTTACATTCTGCTAAGAGATATCTTACCTTTTTACATTCTTCTAGGAGTAGTTTGAGTATGAAGGGAAGGATAGAACCTATGCTACTCAAAATAAGTTAAACTAGTGTGGTAGTGTCCTCGCATGGCATATAAATTACCTCATAGAGATTTAGGACAGGAACTAAAATGTCTTCCTCTGAGCTACGAATTTATTAATTGAAACGGATTTATTAGATGAAGATTGGAGATTAATGTCCCTTAGAATTTTTTTTTTTTATGGAAATTTTGAGGTACATTACAACGAACAGTTACAAGTACATCGCACGACATGTGATATCAAAGAGAAGCCACTGCCCGAAGTGTAGTCGAGAGGATCAGAGAATTCGCTCGGGAATGCAAACAACTAAGTGCTTGAAGCGCACAGAATTATGAGCGACTCACTGAAGATATTGAGATGAAGGTACTAGAGTCACAACTCTAGGAGGCAAAGCAGTAAGCAAAAACAATACAGGCACAGTTGAAGCTCCTGTCACCAGTTGAAAGGATGAACCTATCCCAAGAACAATGCTCTGCTCAATAGCAGGTCCACACCATTCAAAGCAAAGTCATGGAAGTGACTCAAAGGCTCCAACTAGTCTAAGACGAATCTTTCCAACTGTTTGAGGAGATTGAAGGCTGAGGCACAGAGTTGGAACAAGTAGTCACTGAATTTGAACAATGTTTATAAGGACCTGTGAATGAATAAGTCATCCAAGAGTTGGTCGAGTAGGAGGCCCTGGCGCAGTAGCAAGTCGAAGCAGCTCGAGCCAAGATTGAGGCTTTTGAAGCACAACTACCCAAACCAGAGTGACTCGGGATGAGTCACAGGTGAGTGTTGGGGGCCTATTGGCCCTTGACCAATTTTTGAGGATCCTTGGTCATGTTTGAATTACTTTTAGAACTTTGACAGGCTATAAAAGATGGAGCACAAGTCGAAGAAGAGATCATGGGATCTTGACCCATTTTTAGGTCTTTTTGGGTTTTGAGCTTATGCAATGGGAATAGGGATGTTGGCCCATGGGTTTACCCATGTTTAGGCCAATTTTGTAATGTATAAATAAATAGCTAGGTGATGTAAGAAGAGGCTAGTGTGAGAGTGTGCTAAGTGCTAAGTGCAAGTGGTAATTGTAATTTCTTTGTGCATATTGTGTGAGACTTGCAGATCTGAGTGCAAGTGATTGTAAGAGACTGTGGAAGGATTTCTATTATACTTCAGGGAAGGAGGATCTAGCGAGGTGCACACATATCTTGTCCTATGCGGAGTAAGATATCATGGCTCTGTGCATGTAGAATATTGACAAAAATAAATAAAGAAGAAGAGTTGGTGGACATAGCCCCAGGGTGGGGGTGAACCACATATATCATGCGTTGTGATTTCTATGTGCTTTATTGTTGTTCTCTTGTCTATATGATTGAATGCCTAATGCGTTGATGCATGTTAGATGTATATGATAGGGTAGCTTAGTGCTGAATAATGTGAATGAATGTTATATTTGACCTATGTTGTTGTGCTTAGTGCTTGATTATATTGGATCTGTGTGAATACTGTGTTGATCTGTTGTTAGGGCTTAACTGTGTTGTAAAATAAGGCTGAATATTCACGAATTGTAACTGTTGAGTGCTTTATTAAGGTGTTGTAATCACATATTTGTGTCCCAGCTAAGGTTGCAGACACTGGATTCCTGCCACCACCCCTGCCTCTACCTCGGGTGAGACTTCATCTGCTTCGCAGGTGTTGCCAAAAGGGCCAATAGTTAGGGTTTTTTTGGTGCATTGTTGTAGCATTGAACCCTGGGTCTGCCCCTGTGCCAACAATCCTCACTATAATCCCCCCTCCATTTGTCCTCTACTTCCTTGATTTCACCTGCCTTTCAACTGTTTGCTTCGCCTTTGAAAAGAAAAAATTCCTTCTCTTAATGGATACTCCAATGATATTTGGATCATCATTTTCTAATCCTCCTACCACTTCTAAGACACCTCATCCTAGATTTTATTTTTTCACTAATATTAGAAGTTATTTGGGATGTGATATAGAAATATCATCCTCCTCCAATCCAATTGTATTACCATAATATAGTAGAGGAAAACCCAAAAGCTCATTCAATAACTGCCTTCATCAATCCTTTATGATCAATATTAGATGATATTTGTTTCCCTTTCTTAGGTATTGAGGATTTTAAGACCCTTTTAACTTTTCTACTATCTATGTCAACCTTATATCGAGCCTCCATTGAGGATGGAATGGATCCTTCCCTTACCTCCATTCTATCCAATCTGCCTAATCCAAGTTTGTACTAACAAACTACAAAGGAGGGGAAGGGACATTAAACTACCTTGGAACATGTGAGAGGGAAGAGATCTTGAGAGGGAAGAGATCCAAAAAATTACTGAGTGAAGCCTTCTCATGACATGGAAGGTTAGGACTTACCATCTCAACCCGCTTGGAAGGAGGGATTTAACTTATGAATATATATCCTCCAAACCATCATTTTTTCCCCATACATCCTTGTTGACATTTGAATCTGTCAAGACCGAAACGACAACCTCACGAGGACATTACCCCCCCTTCGTTTTTAGAGAGGTGGTACTCCTCTTTGTTTCAAGATTTTCTGATAATTCTAAATTTTCAAAATAATATAGCACTTTGAGAAAGTCCGTCGTGATATTAAAAGAAATATAAAGATTGCATTAAAATATTTTTTTTTGTTTTTTAAAGAGAGTTCTTTAGAGATGACCACGAATCTCACACATCACATATTTGAAAAGATAAGAAAAATTTCTTCACATCCATCATAGTTAAACTAAATATTTTTGATCACATAAAATAAAAGAAGATGGTCTACACGCATAAGAGAAATTTAATAGAGTAAACACATGTGGAGCTCAAATAAAGAAAATGATGGATCAATATAAAATATTTTATACTCAAACCTCAGAGTTATAAAATATAGTCAAAACTGATCTCAAAATAGTTCTCTTGGGATTTCTGAAAAATATAGAGTCTGTTAGAAAGCCTTGAATTTTAAATGTGTTTGTCCTTAGGACTGGGATTGGGGCTCACACGGACCATGAAGAAAATATAAAAAAAATTAAGATGTGGAAAGAAGATGGTGGACAATGACAGAGTAGCAAGACCTAGAAAGAAGACACAGAGAATTTATTGAATTTTGGTTAAACCTTTCTAGTCAAAGAAGTGGAGTAACTGGATCAAAAATCGATAAAGAAAGGAAGATGTGATCAGTATAAAATTACTATGATGGTATCTCCCTCTCTTTCACTTTCTTGTTGCTGTGTTTTTATTGTCTTAATTGATAGTTATAGGAAACGTCTAAACTGTTTCTTCTTGGCCTTCTTTGGTTAATTTATCAATTGCCTTTTTAAACCAATCTTCAATGTAGTTTTTCATTGGTGCAACATTTATTTCATGCCTGATTTTAATATTGAATAATTCACCTTCCAAGTCTCTTTAGCCATGAGAAATTTCATGTATTTCCTCCTCAATATCTTGAATTTTCACGGAATAATCAACCAACCAATTATCTATTTATTATTCTTTATATTTAATTATACCATAAAATTTCTCAGCTGATAACCCTTTTGATATATCAACTTGTTTCTTTGTGATAAACATTGAATTGAGATTTAACTTAAGGTGTTGTACCTCATCGGTGCTTCCTACCATATCTATCTCCGTGAGTATTTTGAACAATTTTTCTCTTTTTACTATGGCTTCACTGCATCTTGGACACTCTTATTCAAATTATTGATAATTTCCTTCCAACAAGCATTCAACTATTTAACTCGACCTGGAGAAGGAATATCATGTTCTCTTATTTTCAATTCATTCATGTTTGAGACTTTTATTCCAAATGGAAATACAACATCAGCATAGAAATCTTCTTCATTCTTTAAATCAGCTTGCAAATACTCATGAAAATCATGTTCCCTTGAGTCAAAAGAAACAATATCTTTTTATACCTCCCATGATTATGTTATCAATCACATTCTCTTTTTAATGTTTTTCTCTACATAGCTTCATACTATTGTGAGTAAAATAGAAGATTCTTTTAACTTAATGGAGGGTGTTGTTGGTTTAACCATTGAAAAAGGACTTTCCAGGATTGGAAGAGGCATTAAGGGATTTTCCAATTCCTTGATCATTTCTTTTAACTTAGCATTTTCAAGTTCTGGAACATCAATAGAATCGTCAAGAGCATTCCCGATTTCCCCGTGGATTTTAGAAATTTGGGATAGTCGTATGTCCTTCAGGTCGACCTCTGAGAGAGACTTTCCCTTTTTATTTTTCTGTTCACCTCTTTATACAATCAACATTTTATACTCCTTATAAAAAAAATCACTTTGAAAAGTGATGGATTCCTCTTCACTAAAGGTCTCATTTGCAACGAATTCCAAAAAAGAATTTTGTTCAGCCATATTTTATGGTTATTCCATTGCGAGAAATATTTTCTCAATATCTACCTCTAGCTCCATGTCCTCTAGAGAAAATCTATGGATGTAATTTTTTATAATATTATCCTCTTCCTCTTGCACTAAATTCTTCCTTTTGTTTCTCACAGGGAGCTTATGTGAACTCTCTATTTTCCTAGGGGGAGGATTTTTCTCTCCCCCTCCACTTGAACTATCGTTGAAAACCTTTATTACTGGGTGAGTCGTTGGAGCATTGCTCTGGGATGTGGTATTCATGGGAGTAACAAATGGATATTGAGCACTCCTCTCACTGGGAACTTTTCCCCTTTGCTTATAGAAATCATTAATATTGAGTATTGTTTCTAGGTCACCCACATTGTGTACATGAGTACTTTGGTTGTTACCTTATTCTTCTTAATTCAACATAGTTTGGATGAATGAGTTATTGAATCCCACCGAAAGCATAGGTTCTACAAATATTTTGTCAGGATCAAAGCCCTTTATCTTTTCAACATACTTTAAATTCATAATGTTGAAATGATTTGCAAACTCGTCAGTTTTATTTATGCTTCTGAACACAAAATATCCAATCTTCCATGTCAAGGGGATAAATTGTTTTTTTCCTTTTTTCATGGAAAAAATGTAGCTATAAGTTGTATTGCCTTGCCACCTCTGTAATGGATAATTTTTCAGATATATGATACAAGAGAAAATAAGTATTTTCTTTGGAACAAAATATCCTATGACACCGTGATTCTCCATTTTTTCTATCGCTCCATTTTTCTCTAAGAATTTGTTAGCCTGGTCGAATATTCTTGAAGTATTTTCTCTCAACACCATCCTTTTGAAGACTAAGGAAAAATATTTATAAACTTCATAAAAATACAAAGGGATCTTATGTCTTGATAGTTCCTGATACGAGAAGGTAATTGGATCTATTTCATGATTCACCCTCTTACTTATGGTCAAGTTTGGAAATTGAAAACAATATACAATGACGAATATCACATAAGAATCCATAAATAATTTTTTGTCCTTTTTATAGTGTGATAACTAGGATGAGATTTCAATATAAATCAGTATCCCCAGTCAAACATAGTATGTTCTTTCACTGTAAAATATAGAATATATAAAATCATGCGAGAGATAGTAGCCGTGTTTTCCTGACTTGTCAACCTGGTAAAAAACCACACAATTTCTTGATAGGGGTTTTGGATCCTAGTTATGTCTTCTGGAATAGATGCAAGATTCTCCAAATATTCAGGAAGGAGGTAAAGCCCATTGTTATGTTTCTTCGAAAAATATATGCATCCTTCTCCTTGGAAAGTAAGTGTCGGCTCTGGGAGCTTCAACATCTTGCGAAAAACTTGTGGTGAAAGGGAAATTAGAGAATGATCTTGAAGTCGTATAATTGTCTATCTTGGCACATACTTATCCACACACCATGAAAAAAGTTCTTTACACTAAAAAACCTCAGGAACACACCCGACGCGAGTGATTCTAGATGCCCAAATTATGTCTTTATGTGCAGGAGGAGAGGAATACTAAGAATATTCTCTTGACCACTGAAAGTTATGGCATTCAAAACTAAAGATATTTAAATTATCACCACAAAACTATTGTCTATATCATGCTTCCATAAGTTGATGGGAGTATTCCATCAGCTTGATAATGACTTCAAATAAATATTTTTTAGAGAGACAATGATAATATAATCCCTTGGAAAATGAAGAAGTAATGAAATTAAATGAGTAATTCCTTGATCCTTTTTCCATTAATGACAATATTTTCGGAGCATGCTCAACAAATGTTAGCATTAAAAAACACTTAACGAATATTGGGAAAAGAAAGAGAATGGCGGGGACGAATGAGAGCGAGTTTGAATATGGAATTTTTCATTAACCCGCCAACCCGAGAACCCGCTAACCTGTGGTTATGGATGATCAAAAATACGTTAAGTGTAGAAAGGTGGTCGGTCAAAATTGCATGCCGAAGGAATAAAATACTTAGTGGGTCGACACTTGTGACAAGTCTGATGGTCAAAATGTAGATCACGGAACCTGGGGTGCAAAGTGAGGGTTACGAAACTTGGAGGATGCATAATTAAACCCACAAACTCACACAGTTGAAAAATGGATAAGTTTAGTAATAGAGTTATGGCATGGGAATGTGGATGGATATGGAGGTCCGCTAACCCATCGATTACTGAAATATGACTAAGTATGGTAACTAGAAAGGGAGAGAAGGAAGTGTAAAAGGAAGAGGGAAAAAGGGGAGGTGTATAAGAGGGAAAAAAAATGGAAAAAAAAAGTTGGGAAAATAGAACGACGAAGGAAAACATGGAAATGGGAAATTATCTCAACAATCCTTCATAATGATCCTCATATTAATCATCCATGAAAAATCCCTCTTCCAAGTAGACATTGAAGTATACCTTCCATTAGAGTTGTTCCAAAAACCTTGATGAGCCTAAGAGGGAACTCCCTTTTAATAAGACCATGATTTTAACATAGAATGCAACAAAACAAAATTTTCTATCAACTAAGGGCCTAATCGATATACCATTTTCCAAAAAAAATATCCATTGAAACTAGAATACCTTCCCTCAAATCCATCTAAACACAAATTCTAGCTATTGATTTGAAAAGAAGAACCACTTACCTTCCAAAAAAAACTAATGTCACATGCAACCTTCTCACTAATACCTTGAAGTCTTGTTCTTATCGTTATTCTTAAAATTCAGTTGCTCAAATATAAAATGACAATATAATATTGTCTCCATATTTTTCTTCTTTTTATAGTATCTTTAATGTTATTTATATAAAGATGAAAAACTTTTGATTTTATCTCTAGTTGCAGTTCAAAATATTGAATATACTTATAGAAATTTTAATCTTTAAGTGTTCACATTCTAACAAAGTGATGTTTTCAATCATATTCCCTGTAGGAATCAAATATTAGGAAAAAATAAAGGTTAGATATCAAATTGAGATGCCAAAATTGATAGCTAATTATGTTTATCCATGGATAAAATTTATTATTAGTTGCAAATGAAAGTCATGTAAATGACACTTACCTAACTCATATCATTAAAAAAGTAAGCTTGTTATCCCTAAAACTAGTTTGATGTTGAGAGTAACTTGGCATAATGTGTTGAGATGGTTTGGAGGTAGGTATTTCACTCTTCCCACTCGGGTTCAACTCTCCGATGAGACTTTGAACAACTGTGATGAAGTTAGAAGAGTAGTTCCCATGGATAGAGGTACACTTCGATGTGCCTCGAGATATCTTGGTGCTTGCTAAGTCACATGTTATTAGTATATTTGGCTTCCATGATATTGGATATACTCTTGGGTTATAGTGGCATCAAGGTGGTTTGATCTTAGGTGTAGCCAAGGTCACTCTAATAAGTTACCAATTATCATGGTTAAAAAATCATAGCATATTCTCTTTGGTTATAGTGACATCAAATTTGTTTGATCTCAAGCCCAACCTATGTCACTCTAATGAGTTACCAATTATTATAGTTAAAAAATATTAGCATATTAGGGCTCGATGCAACAGATTGAGTAGTTGTGAGGTAGATTTAACACTCTCCCCACCTAGGTTCAATTCTTGTTGAGTCCAATTATCCTATTTTGATGAGGCTATAGGGATAGACATCCCCTAGGCATGGAACCTCCATGGGTGTGTCTCCTAATGTCTCAACTATTGTTAAGTAATGTAAGTTACATTGTTAATGCTAGATTACAAGTTCTTTATACTAGCACGAGATTTATAGTGGTGGCCACTCCAATGACTACAAATATAAACTATTTTATTATTAAAAAAAAACTTAGCATAGTAAGGGCTAGCACGCCATGGTTTTCTCAAATGACAGTTACTCTAAACAATAAGGTGTCATGTAAATGATATAACTTGAGGGTGTGGTTTGTCAATGGATTCATTCTTTTAATGATAGTTGTTAACTCAAATTCAATTCATGTTCAATGGATCCTCATCTAGACATACATCACTATACTAATATATCAGTTTGATATTCTATGAAGTTATAATCTTAAAAACAAATTATTATTATTATTATTAAATTTTTAAAACTAATTTATCATTATTTAAAAAAACTTATTAATCAATAGTTTTAAAAATTGATTAATTTCATATTAATATATTTAATTAAATATTTTTACAAAATTTAAAATTTTTTATTTAAATTTTTACAAATATCAATATAAAAATATACATTTTAAAAGAATTAAAAAATCTATTTATTAAAATACTTTTTAAAATTATGTAATATGTTTTCTCAATCAACTTTTATTTATAATTAATAATAATGATGTAAAGGTAACTTACATTTCACCTCAATGAAATTGAAAAACATACACAAGTCACATTACATTGAAGATATTCCTTAAATCTAGGTAATTTTACATTTATAATTTTCATATATATATATATATATTAAAGAATAATCTAAAAATATTTGAAAAAAATGTTGTTGTTGTTGTGAAATCATATTTTTTTAAATGTTTAAAATGTGAAAATTAGTAAAGTATATCATACTTAAATAAGTACAAGTGAAGACTTATTTATTTCATTATAAAATGAAAATCATATTCTTTAAATCTTTAAAATAAGATACATAATAAGTTAGGTGTAGATGCATATTATATCTACATGAGTATTAAAATAAAAAAAGTAATTTACATGTCATTTTTATCTATAAATTATTGTGGATATTTTATTAGAAAAGTTTGTCACAATATATCTTTTAATGTTGTGAATTATTTTATTATGCAAGATTATTTCCTTAGGTCTCAAATTTGTTATCACTAGCTTATTACTCAAATTTATGAAAATAATTGAAATTAAAAAATTAAAGAGAAGACAAATGAACACAATATGTGACCTAAGGAACCGTATATGAGAGAAAACCCACCTAGAAGTTGAGGCATATGTTCTACTCTATTTTCTTCAGTTATGAAATGTATTTATACAAATAAATGAACACTCACTATGGAGTTTTCTTTGATGTTGTGACTTGAATTGCTATTACAAAATATTTTTCCTCTATTATTATCTCAATTCCCACCCCTAGATTATCTACTCTCTTTTCTTCAATTATGAAATGTCAATACAAAGAAAAGAACACTCACTATGGAGTTTCCTTTGACACTGTGACTTGAATTGCTATTACAAAATATACTTCCTCCATTATTATGCTCTCAAATCTCAGTCCTAGATGCTTTATTCAACTACGAAACATGTACAATGCTAAAAAAATGGAATTCAATGCCTTCCTAGCGATCCAACATTTAACATAGCTTGATAGTCATCTAGGGTTAGGGTTTTTGAATCCTCAACTCTTAATTGGTGTTATAATTTTGGACCGTCTAAAATATTCTTGAAATTCCATACATGAATAGCCTAACATGTGTGAATAATGGGGGATGAAATGACATCCACTTGGTAGCATGGTTGTCAACAAGGTAGGTCAACTTGTGAGAGGTATAACTTCCTCATACAAACTCCGATTGAGGGGATTTTGATGATGTTGGAAAGATTTTGGTATTGAATGACATGGAGGGGATATGAGCTAAAACAAAAACCTTTTGACCCTATAAAGTGTCATTCGATGCATCAAAATGGCTCTGTAAGGTTCCATGGTCCATATCTCCAAATTGGGATTTTCCACTAAAATGGGCCCCACAAGTTGATTCCTCCAATTTTTCTAGATAGAGAGTACCAAGATAGATGAGAAATTATGTATTGATGCATTATGTATTGAATTCATTTTCATTTAAAAAAAAATTCAATCTTTCTCTTTTTCTTCCTTTTTTTTTCTAAAATCTTTCCACCTTCTTGAAAAATGAGTCACATTAATT
Organism: Picea sitchensis; assembly: GCA_010110895.2. NCBI lineage: Eukaryota > Viridiplantae > Streptophyta > Pinopsida > Pinales > Pinaceae > Picea > Picea sitchensis. The sequence goes on from SNQJ01S0039247.1 coordinate 13,490, forward strand.
AACTTTGAGTTGGAATGAAGAGATCAAGATTCTTAAAAGGAACTCATTCCTTATCTGAATCATATCAATTTCAATTTGTTTTTTCATACCACCTAGAGTGGCTTCAACTACCACAACCTCCCTAAAAAGGGGAATCCCTGTATTCATTTATTTGAGTCTATTCCTTGAGAAAGGAGTGCATTCATCAATTTATGTGTTCACTTGATGGTATACCTCATTCTGGTCAATGCAAGAAGTCAATTGTTGATTTACCTCATTTATAGCAATGTTAGTATCTAAACTCAATTCTTTTGGAAATTTTCATCTCCTTGATTTTGATTTTGTCTCATTTTTCATCCGAGGTTAAACTCAAGAATGTGGACAAGGATATTTTGAATGACCTAGAGGATGACATATCATACATCGAATTCCATTTTTCCATATCTCACACTGAATGTTGTGTGTTCTCATAATACAAGAACTTTGTGATTTTTTTTTCCAATTAATAATCATTTTGTTTAGAAGACCCTTACTAAGGCCTATCTCAACACATATATGCGTATATGTACATAAACCCACTATAACCCTCTTAAAATTTGATTTTATATCAGTGCCCAAAGTATTCTCAATATTCTCAAACACTGATAAATACCAAAAGTATAATGGAAAATTGGGAAGACGAACCTAAACTGACATTCCAGTAACAAACATACACAGTGTTACAATCAAAATCCATAAAGCAAGGGGTTATAAATTGTCCTTCTCCCCACAACCATGACCCTCCTCCTCACATGTTGATCATTAGTATGATTATAGAATTGGGATTTAAAAGAAAAATGGAACACAATAAGATCTCACTTTTCTTTGTCCAAGTTGTGCAGATCCATTGGAACGATAGCCATGAACAAGGTCAATATCCATTAAATTTGAAAATAAATAAATCTTTTTAATATGATCAATGTAATTTTTATCATCAATAAAGAGGAGAATACTTCAAATAATTGGGAAAATTATATTGTTTTTTACTACATTCTTAAAGGACATCCAAATTTCACCACTCTTACACACATAGTGTAGTGGCAATGTCCCTACCAAAACTTTTTTGGTGCATAGATTTGAATTCACGCATAAGTTTGAATTACAACATTTAAGGCCATCATCTTGAAGATATTCCTAAAACTCTTGTTGTAGGGGAAGTGGTGGGACATTACTTATGAAAATTACTTAAAATATGTCCATTTTCACCTAAAATCTAATAAAAAATATTTATTTTTATAAAAAAAAAAAAAAACTATATACAAATAAAACTTTTTCCTCCTACATATAAAATAATATATTTTCTTCATAAAATTTAAGTTACTGAAAATAAATCAACTACTCTAACTATAAATTCTCTTACAAGATGGTTCAAAAATAAATATGTTTCATGATATTACAAGTTTGATATTCTTTTGCTATTAAAACTTTGATATATGGTAAATTTCCTCAATGGTCTTATTAATTTTTTAACGATTATTATATAACTAAAGAATAAATTTAATAATGCAACTTTGTTCATAACTATATGAATAACTACCATACAACTATTTCCTTAAAATAAAATGGTATTTGACTTGGCTGCCATTATTTTGGTTTTATACAATATTCAATTAACTTTACTTGTATTCTATTTTAATGATATTCATTGTGAATTAATCTATTATGTGTAGACTTTGTAATTATTAATTTTTTTTTTTTGTTTGTTAATTTGTGTGGGACCTGTTGGCTACGCGATTAACCTGTGGCTTGAGAAACCGCGACTCAGGGGCGCCTGAGCCACACCAACCCTTAACATACCCTTAACATGGTTGGATTTTTTGTCCCCGCAGGTTTCGAACCGGTGACTTTAATAACACGGAGTGGCTTAACAACACACTCCGTCACCGACTGTCCTACACCTCGGGGACCTTTGTAATTATTAAATTATTTCTACTTTGTTTTAGTTGTTATTTTTTTCTAAGTTTATGTCTCTATTTATCACATAATGTACAACTTAATCACTCATTTCAAAATGAAATTATGAGAATTTACTAGATATTTTCTAAAATAACCACAATGATAATTGAATTTACAGAGTTGGGACCAAACCTTCAATGTATATAGTTACCATGTTCAAGAATTTGCAATCAAAACATATATGTCAATGTCATTGGAGTGGTTAAGCTTTGAATTTTCATTCACAATGAGTACATCCAACTCCACCCCCTCATGGTACCGTATATTGAATTAGTGGAGAAGAAAAAGATGAAACTTCTTTCATGGATGGTCTTCTAGAAGGAAATATGGAACTTCTTTCATGGATGATGATATGTCACAAAGTGTAAATATGGGCTCTCAATGTATGCAGAATGAGTGATAGAGATAGTCTCACTGGGTATATACATAGGAGGAAACTCCTAAAATATATTAGGAGATATATTATTAGATAATAAAGACAGAAATGGAAAAAAAAAGGCTCTCAAAGAAATGATACATCAAAATAGTTGGAAATAACAAATATATGTTGATAACTATAAATTCTATCACAAATTTGGTTACAAGACCATTCAAAAACAAATACTTGGAAGCTCACTTTACATCCAATATAAAGCATTACATGTGCATTGCACTTTACATCCAATATATGACATCACATATATTTATTTCACTTACTTGAATTTAATGACCTTATTTACTAGATGTAGTAGTTATCTAAGATTAAAATTCCAAAATTAAGTTATCTAAGTTTGAAAAAAAAATTGTATTGTATACTTTTTGGGTGATTAAAACTCAAAAGTTAGATATAAACTAAGATTGAAAAAATTGTATTCATCCAATTAGTCAACCAAACCAATCATATCTGTACTAAAAGTGATACAAATATTATGAAAAAACAATTATTTTATTAAACATATATAATATTAGACAACAAAATCAATATTTATACTCTAAGAACGATAAAATACCTTTAAAAAAACTAATAACACACAATAACACTGCCAAAATAAGAATTGAATCTTTATAAATATAGTAACTACTTATTTGGTGTATTGGTGCATTGCATTAAGGATGTAATGGGATGGTCTTTGTCTTAGCAAAATAAATTTCCACAGGTCCTTTGACTTTAAACTTATTAACTTCGAATCTTATCCATTTTCCTTCCTCAACGACTCCAAATCAAAATACATATATTCCTCAGTAGGTCAACTTCAAATCAAAATACATATTTTCCTCACGCAGATCAACTTCACAAGTGGGCATGATCCCATCAACTAGCTGAGAGATCCTCTAACGAAGGAAAATGCTTATATATTTTCAATTTTAGTCTAGGGTTTCTCAATTCAAATAAATAAATAAATTATAGAATTTAGCACACTCAGCCTCATGGGCATCAATGTTTACAGTATTTCTCGTCTACCAAGAAATGACTTCGGAGTAAATTTTGTGGTAATAAACCCGACTTCCAACTTTCGCTTAAAAATCATTTGAATGCTGAACGAGATTGAATTGTGAAAAATAACAGCGACATGTTTTCTACTGTAAATTATCTTCTAATGAATTTAATTTTTAGAGAAATTTGAGTGGTTATTTCTGATTCTAATATTCCAAAAATTTTACACTATAATTCATTTCTGTAATTAAAAATAAATTTTAAATAACAAAAAAAATAATGTTTTTTTATAAATTTAGGTAACCTGATTATAACTGGAAACATCAAAACATAAAACAATTACACAATACATAAATATTTAAAAAAAAATACAAATGTTCAGACCCAATTAAATTAAAGAAATCCAAGCACTGTATACAAAATACTGCACTCACTTATCGTAAGCAATTTTAACCTAAATTTTTATTTTTTAAAGTTTTGGTTCCTTTTAAAAGATTATAATGATGATGATGATTAATGTTTAAAAAGTTGATTTTTTTTTTTTTGGTAAATCTAAACATTTAGGGAATTGGTTTTATTTGATAATTTTAACAATAAACTTTAGTTTTAAGAATTTTGGTTAAAATGTTACAATCTAATCTTTTTAAGAATTAATATTTTGCAATTTAAACCGTAAAATTTGTTTTTTAAAGTTTTTAAGAATTTTGGTTAAATTGTTACAATCTAATCTTTTTAAGAATTAATATTTTGCAATTTAAACCTTAAAATTTGTTTTTTAAATTTTTTGTTCATTTAAGATGCTATAATGTAAATGTTTTAGATTTTTTTTTTCATTTTAACTAAAAAAATTATTTTTAAGAATTTTTTTAAAAATATTATAATCTAGATATTTTATTTAAATAGTTTTTAGTAATTCAAAATAATGAGAAAAAAAACATAAACATATATATCATTTTAAATTTAAAAGTCCAATTTTACATTAAAAATAATTAATAATCTAAAATTTAATTTTAATTTTTTTTTATGATTTCTTTTTAAATTATCCTTAACCCATTAAACTATTAAGAACTTCTCAATTTTTATAAAAAAATTTGACTGTGATTTATTAGCCCACTATACGTATATAATATATCATGCAAATACGTTCATCATTACAGATCCACAGAAATTTAAGGTCGAATGTCAAAGTTATTCACCATTGTTCTGATTGTCGTCTCATTTAATGGTAGAGTGAAGGTTTAACCATTATAATAAATGCCTTAACGGTAACACGAATATTTAGAGTTAACTATATACTAAACAATACTGATAAAAGTTGTGATAAACAATAAATAACCTTCCTGAATGTGCAAGAAATTGACAATCAAGATTATTTATTTATTTCCCAATCCCGTCAATCATGAGAAATGGGAAATAAAATGAAAGAGAAATTAAAATCAAAAGTTAATGATTAATTTTTTTTGGTATAATCTTATTAATTTTTTTCTTTTTCACAATCATGTTAATATTGAAAAATGGAAAATTAACTATTTTTCACAATCCTTTAATCTTGATAAATGGAAAATAAAATATTTTTTTTTTCACAATCCCTTAATCTTGATAAATAAAAAATAAAATAAAATTATTTTTCACAATCCTTTAATCTTGATAAATGGGAAATAAAATAAAAATTTAATCAATAAAGGTGTAAAAGAAAAGTTTGATCGTACACATTGCATTATTTATTGCAATCATTAAATAATTAAATATTAAATATAAGACGTATTCATAAGAGATAGTCTTTTCATATAAAAAGATGTTTACTAAAGCAGGAAACATTACATTTTTAATAATAATGGAATTTTATAATATTATATTAATAATTATAAATGTTTAAATAATTGGATGATCTGTTTTAGATATGTTGTTATTTGTAACTATACAAGTAATAGATTTAAATGTAATAAAGTTTTTGGAAATTATAATTGTTTAAATGTAATAAAGATTTTGGAAATTATTAATTGTTATTGTAGTTGTTGGTTGAATTCTATTTTATTAGGATAATTTGGTATATTTAAATGTAATTAAGTTTTTGGAAATTATAATTGTTATTGTGGTTGGTGATTGAATTCTATTTTATTAGGATATTTTGGAGAAGGAGGATCTTACAAATATAGGAAAAAATTAAAATGGTTTTTTTACATATGTGTTATCAATTTTAGGAGGTCAAACTTTTTTCACATAGAGACTAATGCTACATTTGTGATTGTTTGGAGAAAAAAATATTAATTTAGAAATCTTAGATACCAATTTTGGGAAGTGAAGCAACTTTACTCACATATACAAACACTCTATATCTATTATAGTTTGGACTTTGAGTATTTAATTAATAATAGTTATGTTTTGAGTATTTAATTAATAAGAATAACAATGTAATAATCAAATAAGAGTGAAGGGAGTTCTAATTGGATAGTAGGTACACTACTTGCTAAGGTTTTGCAAATGGGGTAGCAAGCTAAGTGGGYTTGATTGTGGGGAAAACTCCACAGTTAAGTGCACTTGAGCCAGAGACTCTTGGGATGGSTGACCACCTGGGAAGTCCTGGTTACCGAGTGCAAGCCCYRGAAGTGATGATTGATTCTATGTGATTCATTTMGTTGGTTTCAATCCCATTTCTTCACCCATGTGAGCATCACCCGATGCAATGAGTGCTAAGTGGACTATTTAAATCATGAGAATTATTGGTCACTTGCGACTAATACTCATGGATATGGGTCATAGATTAATGACTTACACTACAGAGTCAATCCCAAAAATAATATCTAATATCTTGCACTATGCTAAGAATCAAAATTACTTCAATGTTTAAAGTATACTAAGAATCAAAATAACTTGAATGTGAGTATAAGTGTGAGTGGATGACATTACAATGAAAAAAAAAAGTAATAGATGAAATAGCCAAAACATTTTCATGTAATCTAATATTGGGGTTGAGACACACAAAAAAATTTGATTATTAATGTATAGTTAGAAATGAATTGCATAAGGATTATTCAAAATCTATTAGAAAATGTCTTTCTTATCATAATATTGTATTAAAAATCCTATTCCATTGGATTCAATGCATTTTACATGTTTTTGAGGTCATCTGTTGATTCAAAGATCTTCAAAAGATTAAGAGAACTCCAAAACTAATAATTAAAATGATTAAAATGGTGATCAAATTGAGATATAAAATCCATAAGATTGTTTCCTAAATTATATTAGAAACATTCATCATAAAAAAAAATTGATCATTCTTATCCTATGTCTAATTAAAACCTGTTGCGAAGACTTCACAAAGAAAGTAGTTTAAAAGATTCACTAGCATGCACTAAAAGTACTAGTATATTGTAGTAGATTTATGCCTATGTCTTTATATTTATAACTACCCACCTAGCTTGTCTTGTAATATTCTTGTGATGCTTATTTATTATGTCTAAAATGAAAATTGTTTTTATTTGTAAATGAAAGGATTAGGTGTGAATCCTCTCATAAGAATATGTTATCCTATTCATTAACATTTTTATAGCAAAAAGGGGTAAAGTTCCATTCTCTCATGGAAGTATAGGACTTCATAAATGCCCAAGTAAAAATGGTCAAATTGCTAGGACCACTAGTTGAGGTTAACAGAGGTAAGTTAGATTTTACCAAGACTTGATTATGAAATCACCTAAGACCATTTTGATTTGAACGTTGTTAGAAGTGATTAGTATCCTCCTCTTTTTGTTTTAATGACATATTCAAGTACCAAAAATTAGTATAAAGGGAAATGGATATAACACACAAATTAAGATGAAGTGATACTAGCTCTCAAAACTTAAGGTGGCGTACCTTATGAATTAGGGATTGCCTGGTTGGTAAAGTATCCCAAAGTTGTTATTCCCTCAAGAGACTTGTTCACTCTTCATGGGTCATCTTTCTTATATTAGCATTTCATTTCATGCAGTTGTGGCTCAATGCAACTCTCTTTAGTTATTTCTCTCATACCCAAGGCTCAAAATTCCCCTGAGTTCTCCCTTCGACGAGAACCTGTCGTATCCTGTTTTGTGTACTCTTTGTCTTGCATCCCCTTCGTGCATTCTCCTCTGCACTCAATACTCAAGAAGGTTCTCGACCTGTCCTCTTCCTTTTGTTAGAAGAAACTTGAGTCAATCCAGAAAATGAGGTGGAAGTATCGTTCTCCTCTATCAATTCTCCTTACATGTATTCATTAGGGGTGGTTGGTAGTTCAACTACCAACCACCTTCTCATTAACTGATTTTCTTCAGTTGCAATATAGATGAATAATGATTATCTCCTCCACATCATTCTTCAAGGTGACTTGGGATATTTTACACTTGAATCCTCATTCTATGCCCCCTTACTAATCCCTCTCATGGTATCATAGCCAATACTTTTAAGGCTTCACCCATCAGTTAGCTAGTTGGAATTTTCTAATTAAACATTAATACAATTACAATGTTCATATTCCATGGCATGGAAATCATTAATCATGATTAATTACATATAATCAAGAGTTTAGGAATGGGGTGTTGCACTAGTAATGTTAGAAGTTTTACTATTAATGTTGGAAGCTTGACTCAAATTTCTTGAGTATTGAAATTCTCTTGCATAGGGTTGAAGCATGGAGACCACTCTTTGAATGATAGATACAAATTTCTCCAAAATTAGTTTTGGTTCCTAATGTTCTCCACATCATTCCTATTCCTAAATATGAACAATAATAAACGTTTCTCCAATAGGTGGTAAGTTGGAAAATATCTGAAAATGATCCTCCATGGTTTGTGAACCCAATCAATGAAAACAGATTTAGAGATAAACCTACTAGGGCCAACCCTTTGTAATTGAGATCATGATCTAATAATATATATTCTCCTAACAATGTTTAAACTTTTCTTTTTTTCATTTTTACTACCTTCACATTCTTCTTATTTTCCCTAGGACATGACTATGTCCTCCCTTGATCTACATTAATTGTATTTACTAAAATATTAACCCACCTTGATCTACATTAATTGTATTTACTGAAATATTAACCCAAGGCCATAGATGTAGCTCATCCTCATAAAGGTTCAAATCTCCTTCATTTATAAAATGTGTCTAGTGACAATACTTATCCATAGATAAAAACTTGAAAATCGAGACAACTGCAATATGGGGATGTTGGATGATTTCACTAATTATTCTCATGGTGGATTAAAAACAAACAATGTAGATTCATACAAAACCTATGTCACTTTTCTTAAATGAACCTATGTCACTTTTCTTAAATTAACATATCTGAGTTGATGAGAAACCTCTTGTCTTCCATTAACATTCAATGCAGGGTCAATTCACCCTTCTCGATCTCCCTCCATATAATGCAAAATGAAAAAGAGTGAGACTTTGTTTAAAAACATTGAAACTTTAAAAAATATCTAGGCATTTCATCAATCAACTTATCTCCACATTTCATTTTCTTTCCCCTTTATTTCATTCTTTTTGCATGGTCTCATTTAATTTAATTTAATTTAATTTATAATTTTATTATTTAACCATATGTCATCTCATCAATTTAATTTATAATTTTATTATCTAACTATATGTCATCTCAATAATTTATTATTTAATTATATCTATTTAATATTTATCCATCTTATCAATTTAATTTATAATTTTATTATTTAACTATATTTCATCTCAATAATTTATTATTTAATTATATCTATTTAATACTATCCAGCCATTTATCTCTCCTTTAATTATTTATTTATCTCGTTTTATACAACAACCATGACAAACTATAAAAACATACACATGAATAATTGATATAACTTGAGGTAGGGTATGGTTTTTGGGTGGATTTTTTTCATAATAGTTTTAGTGGTGGTTGTAGAGCTCGAACTCAACTCATGTATATAAAATATACATTTAGTGATGAATTGTGATGGTAATACCATTTTTTTTTAAATGCAATGGAGAGAATATTACATGACTTTTTTTTTTCTTTCTTTATTGATAACATGATAATGCTTCATTAATAGCTTCTACTTTCAATTTGAAACTATTGATGGAAGACATAATCATGAAATAATTCTAATAACATGATAATGTTTTGTTAATAACTTTGATGTATGTTATAATAATATATTAATATAATATTTATCTAAGTTGTAATTTAAAAATATTAATAATTAGATATATTATTTTTTAGTTATTGTAATTATTAAAAAACTATATATTTTTTATTTAAAAATATTATTAATCATTATTTTTTTTATTAAATATTATTATTATGATTTATTTTTATATTCGAGAGTTTAGGTTTTCATAGTTATTTACATTTAAGTTATTATGATCAAAACAAGTGTGAAAGTTTGTATTTAAAGAAGATAAATAGTAGTGACCATTGAGGATGAGAATGATGAAAAAGAATTATGTCATGAGAAAATGTTTGATTTCTAGATTTAAGTGGCTATTTGTGTATAATTGAAGTGTTTCAAGAGTTTTTAAATAGGATAAAATTGTTTATGCATTTAAAAATGTAATTTAAACAATTTTTTTTTTTGATATCTTCCATATTTATGTGGTTGTATTCTATGAAAAAAATCCAAAAACCAAAAATGTAGAGGGGTTAGACAATGCCATTATTGCTATTAACACCATTAAAATGAAAATAAATTAATAATAATTCTTCACATTGTTTATGATATTGTTAATAAAAGATAAGGGAATAAAGTAGAGTAAGTAAAGAGAAAACAAATATAAACCATGCAAAATAATGGGTACAATAATGAGAAAAATAATATTGGTGCAATCCTTCCCCTTCCCTACTGAGGGGTTGTGCGACCTCCCGGTCTAGGATCGTTCAAGTCACTAAACCAATGGTTTGTCGGGCTCCTAATGGGAACCACTTTAACTTGATAGAGGTCCTTCACCTTCTCAACATAGGTTGTGTCGCACTCGCAGACCCTCTCCTTAGAGTTTTTCAAATCTCAAAACCAACGGACGCTAGCTCTCCATGGTAGGATCCCTCCTCAATGTGACCACAGACTACGACTGTGGAATAAATCCCTTCACAATCCAGTGCTTCAGATATTTCACGAGCTTCTTACTCCCTTTTTCCCTTTTTTCCGAATCAATGAATTCTCCAGGACAAAATCTATGGTCCACGTTCCTCTTACGATCAACGATTGAGATCAAATTGTGAGTTCAGACTTCATGAGTCCTCTCTTATCCCAAATCTTCTTCTCCCGATTTGTGAATTAGAGAAATGTTGATCCAACTCCACGTGTCCTATATCAATGGACGACTAGGATTTATTTCGCTCCCAGCTCGTCGAGTATTATCCTTCTTTCCTTTTCTCTGAAGGGTTCCTCCCCTGAAGTACATGGATCTCGTCCATCTTCCCTTCCAAATCCAATGGCCTGGATTCAAATCGCTCTTCACGACTTCACGAAGATCCTTGTTTGCTCTTGGAAAACCTCCTGAAGTTTGTATTACCAAACCTCTCGATCTTCTACCACCTGTCTCCTCCGACGATGGACGATTTCATGGTCTTCAGGACTTTAGAAAGTCCTCAACCCTTTGCACACTTAGAGCAAATTTATCTTTTGAGACTTAGGCTATTATCGAACTCCTTCTGCACTCCTTGCATATTTCTATGCAGACTCTACTACGACTTTTCTTGGCTTGAAAACCTTCAAGGTTCCCCATTCCACTAAGTCCTTTAATGAACTTTCTCATGCCCTTCTGGAAAATTTTCGCTCTTCTTCTTGAGCTTGCACGATGGACTTACATATCCTTGATGCACTCCTTGCGCTCGACTATTTTTTTGATGGCTTCTCCCTTAGCCTACCTGAGCATCTTAACACATCTCCTTTCATTTGTCGATGCACTCTTGAAAAACCTTCCTTCCTCAGAGTGTTCAGAAACCCTGGGGTTTTCTTAAGGATTCCAACACTTCCAATCGTGTTTCTCTTGTACGCTCTCGCACTTTCTCTATGCCCTCCTGGCATAGTGTTTCAGAGTGTTCAGTAACTCTAGACTGTGTTTCCTCCTACACAATCTTTCTTTCCAAGGTACTTAACCACCTTGAAATTTCCTCCCAAGTATGTGAATTATCTTGGTGTGTCGCCCTAGAAATATCTCTTCTGACTCCATTGAGTTCAAACACACACTCCTTGTGTCGGCTCACAAAGTTTTTGCTCTCTGTTGCACACTCCTTGCACTTAGCCTAGAGAACCAGACCTAATCCAACAAACTTGCAGATAGAAAAATGTATCTCTATCCCTGTAGATGATTTATAACATTCATCTGCAACTCAAATGTATACAAATCACATTCATAACACAACATCCATTACACAGAAATTGATAACAGGAAAAACTATCATTTTCTATTAATGGTTGAGTCCATTTACAATATATGAGTTCGAGCTACAATTGAGTCTCAGCTCTCTCCCTATATCCTATGCATTTCTCGTCTTGAGTAACTCTATGTACTGGAAACAATACAAGAATTTATACAAGAGGAGCTCGACGAGCTTCCCTCTAAGCTAAACTAGTGGTGTCAAATCACCATTCAAAATGCCTGTCTAATGGGAAAACTACAATGATGGAAATCTGCTCCAAATCGGACGCAGATCCCTCCTATCGTCAACCAATTAATGGAGACCTTATCTCCAACTTGTGCAAAGGCACAACTTGGCTCTTCTATCTTGTCATCATTAAATGCATGGATCATGCTTTTGATTCTCGAGGAAAAATGAGAGGGCGATGCCTATACCTTATTTGAATGTGCACCATGCATGTAAATCAACTGGTGCATGCTAAGGTGGAGTGATTCTCCTGCATCATACTCCACGGATATGAAAATCATGAGCTCCTTCTCTTGAGCTTTCCAAATTAGTTGAAATCCTCCTAGATCCCAAACTTTTTCTTGGAGATGTGTTTCTGCTCCTTTGCTTCGTTGTTGTTGCTGCATCATCCCCGCTGCTTCTGCAAGTTTCATTTTTTCTAGGTTCTCCTTGCTGACCATTCCTTCTACTGACCCCAACATTAGCTTCCTTATCTCCTGAATGACCTCATCCAGCTACTCCATCGGTTGGCTCTCCTTTTGTAGACTAGCTTGTTGCACTTCTTCCTTGTCAATGGGTAAACCACATTGATCCCCAAAGTTATCTTCTCCATCTCTTGTCGCTCTATCTTTCCACTCTGTTCTAGCTTCCACTCCTACAGGCTCCTCATTACTGGGCTTTTTCTCATCTATTACTTCTGATAGATTGACTCCTGTCATTTCTTTGGCTGGTTCCTTTCCATATTCCTCCAACTACAACTCATGATGGTGTATCTCCTCTAGAATGGAGATCTTATGGTAGCCACCTTCTGGTTCTGGGCTGACTATCGAATCCTCCAGTGTATTTAACTCCATTTCCCACTAGGTTAGTAATCCAACTAGGTGTTCTCCTTCTGTTGGGACAGACTCCAATATCTGCTCCTCCTTCATGACAGTCTTAGTTTGTTGTCCTTCTGTCATATCTTCAAAATCTGTGCTAACCTCTCCTCGGTCGCTTGGCAAGAATATCTCGACTCCTCCAATGATCAGAAAGGTCCTCTGATCCTTCTCCTCGATGGTGGAATTTTTTAACTTCTCATCATCTTCATTCACACGGTTCACAATTCCGCATGAATCTCCATCTGAGTGAGGTCTTTCTTCTTCTTCCTCCTCATCTGTCAACACCCTATGATGTGACTCTCAGCTAATCTCATCTCTCCTCCCTTGCCCACTTGGAAATTTAGGATGTCTCCTCTGCCCACCTAGAAGTTTACGAGATCCATTGATTCCTTCTCATTGCCCACTTGGAAACCTACAAGACCTCTGCCAGATCTTCTTCCCTCATCACTGAGTTTTTTAGCACACCTCAACCACCTTTTTAACACCCTTTTCCGCTCTATGGATAAAAACTTCCGAATATGCCATTTAGTTACCCTCTTCAAAGGCCATTCATACCTTCAGTGGACCTTTTCCTCATGTTGCATATTGAATTCCAACTTCTCCATTTATTCTCGGATTTCACTGAGCTCCTTATCCATCTTCGCTTTTCTTCTCTATGAATAGACTTCTCCTCGACCATTCTCATAACTTCCAACGACCATATTACTTCACCTACAGTTTATCACTCACTGCACACCTTGCAACAGTCTCCCAATAGCATATTACTCTGTCTCTCTTCACCTTTTCCTAAAATCTGCAGACAATCAGGCTTTGATACCACTTTGGCACAATCCTTCCCCTTCCCTCCTGATGGGTTGCACGACCTCCTGGTCTAGGATCGTTCAAGTCACTGAACCAATGGTTCGTCGGGCTCCTAATGGGAACCAATTTAAATTAACACATGCCCTTCACCTTCTCAGCGCAGGTTGTGTGGCACCCACATACCCTCTCCTTAACATTTTTCAAATATCATCGCCAACATACGCTAGCTCTCCATGCTAGGCTCCCTCCTCGATGTGACCACGAACTACGAACGTGGACTAGATCCCTTTGCGATATCGTTCTTCAGAGCCTTCATGAGCTGCTTACTCCCTTTTTCTTGATTCCAGATCGATGAATTCTCCAGGACCAAATCTACGGTCCACATTACTCTTATGATCAATAGTTGAGATCAAATCGCGAGTTCAAACTTCGTGAGTCCTCTCTTCTCCCAACCTTGCTTCTCCTTATTTGTGAATTAACGAAATGTCGATCCAACTCAACGTGTCTTATCTCAATGGATGGCTAGGATTAGTTTGGTTCCCAACTCCTCTGGTATTCTCCTTCTTTCCTTTTCTCCAAAGGGTTCCTCCCCTGAAGTACATGGATATCTTCCACGTACCCTTCCATATCCAACGACCTAGATTCCTTCGCGACTTCCCAAAGATCCTTTTTTTCTCTTGGTAAACCTCCTGAATTTCCTAGTCCCGAACCTCTCGATCTTCTTCCACCTGTCTCCTCCGACGATGGACGATTTCATGGTCTTCGGGACTTCAATAAGTCCTCGACCCCTTTGCACACTTAGAAAAAATTTCTCTTTCAAGACTTAAGCTATTCTCAAACTCCTTCTGCACTCTTTGTAGAGTTCAACACAGACTCTACTATGACTTTGATCACCTTGAAAACCTTCAAGGTTCCTCATTCCACTAAGTCCTTTAATGAACATTCTCGTGCCCTCCTGGAAAATTTTCGCTCTTCCTCCTGAGCTTGTAGGATGGACTTATGTCTTCTTGGTGCACTCCTTGCACTCGGCTAAGTTTTTCGATGCCTTCTCCCTTAGCCTACCTNTCCACTAAGTCCTTTAATGAACATTCTCGTGCCCTCCTGGAAAATTTTCTCTCTTCCTCCTGAGCTTGTAGGATGGACTTATGTCTTCTTGGTGCACTCCTTGCACTCGGCTAAGTTTTTCGATGCCTTCTCCCTTAGCCTACCTGAGCATCTTAATGTGTCTCCTTTCCTTTGTCGATGCACTCTTTCAAAGTCTTTCTTCCTCAAAGTGTTCAGAAACCCTAGGGTTTTCTTAAGGATTCCAAAACTTCCAGTCATTTTTCTCTTGTACACTCTTATACTTGCTATATGCCCTCCTGGAAGAGTGTTTCAGAGTGTTCAATAACTCTAGAATGTGTTTCCTCCTACACAATATTTATTTCCAAGGTACTTAACCACCTTGAAATTTCCTCCCAAGTCTGTGAATTATCCTGGTGTGCCCTCCTGGTAGTCTCTCTTCTGACTCCACTGTGTTCAGACATGCACTCCTTGCATCGAATCACAGAGTTTCCACACTCTTTCATGTACTCCTTGAACATAGCCTAGATAACCAGACCTAATCCAACACACTTACATATAGAAAACTGTATATCTATCCCTGCAGCCGATTTCTAACATTCATTTACAACTCAAATGCATACAAATGACATTCATAACACATCATCCATTACACATAAATTGATAACAGAAGAACCTGTCATTTTCTATTAATGGTAGAATGTCCATTTACAATATATGAGTCTGAGCTACAACTTAGTCTTGACTCTCTCCCTATATATTATGCATTTCTCCTCCTGACTAACTCTCTCTACTCGCAACAATGCAAGAGTTTATAGAAGAGGGGCTCGACGAGCTTCCCTCCAAGATAAAATAGTGTTTTCAAATCACCATTCAAAATTGTTGTATAATGGGCAAACTACAATGATGGAAATCTTCTCCAAATCGAATGCATATCCCTCCTACCGTCAACCACTTAATGGCGACCTTATATGTATCTTGTGCAAAGGCACAACTTGACTCTTCCATCTTGTCATCATTAAATGTTTGGATCACGGTTTTGATTCTCGAGGAAAAATGAGAGGGAGACACCTCTCCCTTCCTTGAATGTGCACCATGCGTGTAAATCGACTCGCGCGTGATGAGGTGGAGCGATGCCCCTGCATCAAATATGTAAAAAATAAATTGCGATGAAAACATACCAAAACTATAGATACATGATAAATATATAATAAAAAGTAATAAGATATCATAATAATGTTAATAATAATGATAAGAGATCATGTATTAAGAGAAGTTAAATTGAGGTGTGGAAATAATAAAGTGATAAAGCACTAATTTGATACGATAAATATATGATGAATATATAATAAAAATTAATAAGATACCATGATAATTTTTTTTTTTAAATATAAATGATTAATATTGTATTTATAAAAGATCAATGGCCTTGCAGGAAAGAAGTAGATAGAAAAAAGATCCTAAGTCTAATACTAGGATTTATCGTATCAGATTCTAAGTTCATTTTTCTATGTTTCCAGTTATACAAAAAGACTACATTCCATAAATCCTTATATGAATAAATTCGCACAAATTGATGGCCTAATAATTGACAAAAGAAACACATGATTATATTTTATTTTGGGATCGACTTCTAGTCATCATTGATTGTGTTACGAATGATGCATTTTTATTTTTCTCGGCTATTGTCCAAAATTATTTGATAGGTGGTGATGTTGTTGTTGATTCAACTATCCCCATATTTTCCTGATCTCGAGAAATTGTTTTCTTTGGTGTTGTCAATGATGCTTCATCTTTATCGTCCTCATTTGCTGATCTTGAAAGAGGTGGGGAGTTGGGGAGAACCTTTCTTTCTATTCTTGTATCAGGAGTATCTGAAGCCTTGAAGCTTTCTATTCCCGGATCAAGAGAATTTGAAGCTTTACTCTTTGATTGAGGGACAGGATTTGAATGATTCAGAGGTGTCTCCTGAGTATACATGCCTTTGGAATGGGGCACCAGATCTACATATGTGGAATAAGCATGGCTCAATGAATCTTAGTCTGGAGAATATTTCTGGTTGTTTTTTATAATTAGTTGGTGATGTTCATTGGATTTGTCCCACCAGGTGTATTTATGTTGTTTCTTCCCTACCTTCCTATTTCCCTTAGTGCATTGAGTTGATATGTGCCCTGTTTCAAAACAAAACCTGCATCACAGGGAGATTCTTTCATAGTTTAGCTTTTCGTTCTAGGAGTAGTTTTTGCATCCCAAAATAATATCTGCTGGAAACTCTTTGCTCAAATCCATTTCGACACAAATTCTGACATATGAGGTGATGCTATGAATTACAATTTCTTTACTTACAAAATGAAACTTTCCTAAAGCTGATCCAATATCTCTATGAGAAGTTTCACCCCATAAATGCAAGGGAAGATTTAGAAGTATGACCTAAACTGGAGTAGAAGAAAGAAAAAGAGTAAGAGGAATGAAGTAAGAAGTCGAGGGCATCATACACAAATCTGAGTTTCCCCAAAACCAAGGGAAAGAGTCAAGGATCATATCTCGAGCTGTTGGAAGATCAAACTCGATAATGAAGAAACCTTTCGGACAAGGGTGAATGCACACATATTACTTATCGAGAGGCTCCCAATGGGATGAGATTCAACCATTGAGATCCACAAGCCGTGGCCAAATCCCATTGAATTGACAGATTAAATCATTTTCCCGAAAATAATCTTCTTCATATTCAGCTTCATGACCCATGATAAGAGAAATCGTTGGGGATTCTTGAATCGAGCACATAGAAAAGGGGGAAGAATGGGATGAAAATTGAGATTTAACAGCCTCACTGAAAGAAACTAAGGTGCTACTAATAGAAATAGAAGGAGGAGGCATGCACGACTGAACACCAAAAAAAGGTTGAGAAGAACTGCTACAAAGACTAGATCCAGATCCAGAGTGAATGGAAGGCAACACCTCCATGGAAGAGAGAACAACTATGGCCAAGCGACCAAGCTACATAAGGAATGGCGACGAGGGACAAACCCTAGTTGCAAATGCAGTTGTGAAGCACAGGAGTGACATCCGTCTCAAATACCTCCAAAAAAAGACAATGAATCAACACATATTCATGATAATGTTAATAATAATGATAATAAAGTAAAAGAAACTAAATTTACACAAAGAAAAAAAAATAGTTAATAGAGACTTCAGAGAGATGATTATACTAAAGGGAATAAAAGGTTATGATTACATATGATTATTATACTAAAGGGAATAATAGGCTGTGAGTACAATATTAGATAAAATATGGAACCAATTTTCCGAGGAGACAAGATGAGATCAAATATTATCCGTTTAAGATCCAATATTAGTGAAGAAGTTAAATTAAGATACAATATTAATGAAAGATTAACATAAGTTTAAGATAGGAAAGCTTAGATATATTAATAAATTTATAAGATTTGATTAAAATTTGATAATTATTTTGATAAAGGAGAATAGTAATGATAAAAAAAAATAAAAATGAAAGAAGTAAATTTGAAAAAGAAAAAGAAACCAGAGATGTAAGAGGTTATTGATGGAGGTTATGTATCGATTCTAAAGAGTTTCAAAACCTAATACATAGTGTTTATCAATAAAATTTTCTATTAATATTTTTAATGTTGATTAATATTATAGTAAGATATTTCATTGAATTGTTTTTTGAAAAGTACGAAGTTTTGTTTTTTTGGAATATCAATATAAATTTGTGAATTTTTTTCATTTTTATTTTCTATTTTTATAAAAAAAAAAAATAGTTTGTTAGTTTGTTCGTGACATTTATTTGGGGATCACACTTGGCTTAAGCTACACCAACTCTTAATATGGCTAGAGTTTTTGTCCCCACAGATTTTGAACCGGTAACTTTAACAACACAAAGCACCTTAAGAGCACACTCTGTCATCTTATCCTACCTTGAGGACTTCTTTTTATAAATATTAATATAAAAGTGTTAAAAAATTACTCTAAAAGTTTAAAAAAATATTTTGAAAATTAATTTTAATTATTTATTATTTTATAATAGTAATTATGGAATGGTATTTTTAATAGAATTTTCATAAAATTGAAAATAAATAAAATAAATATCAAATTGAAAATATTTTTTTTAAACTTAGTTTTATAAAATTAAAATTTCAAAAATAATGTACATGTAATTTTTCTTTTCCATTTAAAAAAGAATCCTCAATCTTTTGACTTTTTAAAATACATTTTCACTTTCTGAAAGGATTCATAGTAACTAAGTATGATTATGAAAAGGAACTAGTTCATTATTTGAATATGACTTTTATGGTTATTTAGACAGGCTGCATTGATCACAAACTTTCTAGAAGAGGAAATCCCTATATTCATTTCTTCAATTCTATGAGCGAGATGATCGACATGTTTGGTTATTTGAATATGACTTTTATGGTTATTTAGACAGGCTGCATTGACCACAAACTTTCTAGAAGAGGAAATCCCTATATTAATTTCTTCAATTCTATGAGCGAGATGATCAACATGTTTGGTTGTTGATTTATGTGATTCTCATCAATTTCATTATTCCATTGTCGATTTACCTCACCTTATTTAGATAAAAAAAAATCTCGAGACAATTCCATCTCTTTGATTTTTATTTTGTCCATTTTTTCCTGAGAGGAGGAGGTATTCAAGCATGTATACAACTAGCTCGTAAATAATATGGAAGATAATATATCTTACACAAAATGTCATAATCCAAGAATTGTGTGTATTTAAAATTTTTTCATTTGAGAATCATTATGTTCTAAAGACCCTTAGTAAGGTCTATCTCAATACATATATTCACATATGTACATTAAGCTCTTAATACTCTCTCCATATTTGATTTTATGCACTTGCACAAAGTATTACTAATATTCTAAAAAATGGATAAATACCATAAATTCATGGTAAATTGGGAAGATGAACACAAAGGGACACTCTTAGTGAAGGACATACTCTTAAGATCAAAATATGGGAACCAAGGGGTTATAAAAGGTCTAATAGACCTTATCCAGAACCATGGACTCTCCTCCACGCCTTTAGCATGATTGAACAATAAAAATAACTTTGGAACTCACTTTTCTTTATCTAAATTATGTGAATCCACAATAACAATGCCAATGTAGAAAGAAAATACTCATTAAAATTGTAAATAACTGAATATTTTTCATATAAAAGATTTAGTTGTGTGACCTTTAATGGTGTTATTTCCACAATCAACACTTTCTCATCATATATATAACATAGTTTCCAACTTAACGAGAACTCCACAAATATCTCATTTTTGGGGGGGTCAAGTTATTTACCTGGTTTTTAAAATGGTGCTACTGGTAGCACCCCCTCCATTTTTAGGTCGCTTTTTGATATTTTAAATTTTTAGATACATAATGTTGCCACTTTTTTTTAAATGTTGTTTTTCATCTTTTTTCAAATTGTACAATTTTGTTTTCTCAACAGTGTTTTTTTCATTTATTTTCAAAATTTTCTAATTCTTTTTTTGGTTCAATGGTGTTTTTAATCATGTTTCCATGCTTCATCCAATGTTAAAAACGTTTTACATATTTTTTATTTTTTGATTCAATGGTGTTTTTAATCATCTTTCCATGCTCCTTGGTCAACTGAACCCGAGGGTGATAAGTTCCCAATAATTGTTTGATCCTATGACTCCTTCAAAGGGTCACTTATATATCATTTTACTTGAGTAGATTGCAATTAAAGGTATAGTTGAAGTCTTTATAGACTTGAATCCAAAGTGAATAACATCCTCTTTTAGCTTCCTTATGTGTTATACGTCATGTCTGGATTTAATATTTTATGTGAGGAAATTCATGTAAAAGAAACATAAGAACATACTACACATAAGAGATATGACACTTCCCTTGAAAATAAAGTTCACTCGATGTGGTCTACATCTCTGGGTCATGCTCCAATGCTTGATCGCTTTCTTCTACTCATTGTAATGATGTCTCTTCTTTACAAATTGTAAGGCCAATGTCCCTTTTTGGTGATGAAAACAAGAGATCGGAATGTAACCATGAATGTTTACAAGCTTCACAAGTTCTCATGCTCATGAGGCATCCATGATGCTAACATGGAAATTATTCCCACATACTCAATACATAAAAAGAGGAATTATAAGAAATGAACCCCATCATCATGGAGCCAAAGAATTCCTTAGATCTGCTGCTCAGACCCAAGAATATATGCAACACATACATAGATCCCGAAACTATGAGATTCCCGACTGCTGTGTTGGCCACTTATCATACAAGTGCCAAAAATTCTTTCTAACATGTAGTTGAACTATATATGTGCAAGAAGAGAAGAAAGGAATAAAATAGAAGGAATATGTTGGTCTTGTTTCCATGCTCCTTTAGACCTATATCAAGCATACGATGCTGCAACATTTAATGATAAAACAACATAACGAAAAACATGCTTACATTGGATTCTCCAGAATTTATCCAATCTCTTTTGCCGAAAAAAACCTCTCCATTGTATTCACATCATTAAATTACCCAAAATCGACTGTCAAATCGTCTCTATCGGACACTGTCACCTTCAGGCCTTCTCTCAACCTCTATGTTGATCCATGTGCAACTCTGCAATTAATGCATTATACTCTTCCTTGAAATCCATGCTCGGTATGGCCTGGAAAGTTGGCGCGCTTCCTCCTCTTATCATGCATTGGGATAAATCACCTTTTAATAAAAAAAATGGGCAGAGTTTACCAAATGGTTGTTTGGTCGAATGGTCGGTGGATGCTAAGTTTGGCGTTGTGGTTGGGGAGGTCTCGGGGTCAAACCTATGGGCCTCCCCCTTTTGCCTACAAGTTACAACTAACACTAGAATGGCACTAACCTTGGTGGCTGCTACTAACTTAGTGGAGTTTAGGAGACCTAGTGGAACCGTTGCTAACTATGGTGGAGAAGTGCCTATGGGGCCAGATATGGCGAAGCTTCCATAAATTTTTGGTGGATCGTCGTTAGTTTGGCAGACCAGGAAAATATGGTGAGATATGCCAATAGTTTTGGTGGAACTACTCAAAGTTTGGTTGACTAGGGTTGGTCATTGGCCAAACCCCCCCTTTTTAATTTGGAAAATTGGTTAACGGGCCCTCATTGGGCATTTCCCCCCTGCCACGTGGCATCCCATGAATGGGCCATATGACGGCCATCCATTGGCCCACCTATCTTCCAAGTCATATGATGATTGTACCTGCTGACTAGATGCCACTTGTCGCATTTTCCTTAGGCCATGTGGTGTATCCTCGGTGATTCCACATGGCATCACTTGGGGGTGCCACATCTCAAAATTTCAGTGGCCCATTTGGCGGCCCAAAGTGTGGAATCATCATGCCATGTGGCACGTTGTAATTGGGTCACTTCCACATGCTCACGTCACTATTATTGTTCTTTCCACGTCCTATACGGATGGCATGTCACTTGCCATGTGGTTGTATGGATTCCACATTATTGTCGCATCATGCAGGGTCTACCACGATGTTGTATAGACTTCCACGTGGCACTTTCTCATTGGTCCACACATCGACCTGAAAATGCCAAAAATGGGTGACACATGGCTGCCTCTAGTGCTGCCACATCCTCATGATGATGTCATCATGACACATGTCAATATATGATAGTGTTGCATACCCTTATTGTGCTTGCCACATCTTGTATGGATGACATGTCACTTGCCATGTGGTTGAACAGATGCCACATATCTTCCACATCTGATAGGGTCTACCATGTTGTTGTACGTACTGCCACATGGCACTTTCTCATTGGTCCACATGTCGACCTGAAAATGCCAAAAATAGATGACACATGGCCACCTCTAGTGCTGCCACATCCTCATGTTGACGTCATCATGACACGTGTCGATATATAATAGTACCATGTACCTTGTATAGACGTTGAAGTCATCCGTACTGATGTTGATGTTAGCATTATGGATGCTGACTCATCCTTGCTAATTGGGCTAGGTTTACCAAAACTTTGATTGCAAATATCTTCCGATCCGTAACTCTGTTTGACGAATCATTTACGTTGTTGGAAATATTACAACACACTCTTTCCAATGATGTATATTTTTCTGAGCTTTGAGGACTTTGAATTTTTTCCCTTTCTCATTTGTCGAGGCCATTTTGAGCCTCCCGGGACACTTCTGAAAATTCTGTGATATTCCCTAGATTCTTCCCAATCATGCCTCCCACATGAAAAGGACTTTTGGTCTCCAAAAGGCTTTACATTATAAGTTTCATGTCCATTGGACTTACAATAAGAAAACCCATACTCAAACTACCTCACAAGGCTTAAAAATATCAACATGTGCAAGAAAAGGAATGATATGAAACAATTATCACTTTTACATAATGCCTTCTATGGGGCCTAAATCGAAACATGTGATTTACAAAGATTGCCACTCTCGACTAACTCAAGGATTTTCCCCATTCATTCAGTCATTATGTCAAACATTTCCTCTTTACCGAGTTGTCCTTTCTCTCATAGTTGGCTTCCTCCTGGTGGCGAATTTCCCTTCGACATTTCCTGATTGGTTGTCTCCCTCAAAGGTGTCTTCCTGATCTTCTTCTTCCTCTTTGGACGTAGATCTGGATGCAAGGCCCAATATCTGGCCTCATGATGTCCATCTCTGCTACAATGGATGCAATATACTTTCTCCTTCATAGGTGTATTTCCCCTTATCCTTTCTGTGTGTGGATAGTGATCTTCTATCCTCGTCTTTTTATTGGTTTCCATAACCTTCCTGCACAAGGATTTTCTCTTCCAACACTAGGACACTGCGTGGTTATTCAATCCACAAAAAGTGCATTGATCCAGATTATTTTCGAAATGAAATGAGGGAAGAGATATAATAAAGAAATGTATAGAGATATATTATATATCCAATATTATAACAAAAATGTATTAGAGATGCAAACATAAACATAGAGTGAAAATGTACAAAGACTGTAAAATACAGAGTGAAAGACTCACTAGAATGGTGGCATCTTATCTCTGAGAAGAGATGTGATAGCTACTCGCATCCATGAGAAGATGATTTTACAATGAGGATCGAAAGGAATTTTTATTAAAAATAAAATCCAAAACCGTGACCCCGGAAGATGAAAAAACAACAATTTTGTGGACCCCGTTTTGGGTAGTTTGGTGTATCAACTTCCCAAGGGCATAACTTTGGCATATGATCTCCATTTGGGGCACACGATAGCTTGTTGGAAAGGTATCATCGAGGAGATTCATTTTGGGGGAACAATCAAATACTTTGGGTATAATTGAGAATATCAATACCGAAAAACCTTCATTTAGGCCCTCAAAATGACCCCGGAAGATAAAAACTGCTCAAAATAGTAAATTACCAAAATTGCCAGAAAACTGTTTTGAGCCAATTGGAAATGGCAGGTGTAAACCGATATCCACCTGGATCATGCATGGTATTTTATTCCACAATTTATGTTGTATATTATTATCATGCTTATAATCAAATGGAATTTTAGAGTTTTGATATTTCTTATATCTCAGTGAATTATCTCTGGAGTTAGATTGGAAAAAAGAGTTGACCTTAGCTCCTTTCTTGTGATGCTCATCTCTCCTTGGAGGTGTCTTGAATCCTTGACCATGAGAAGTTTTTCTCTCATCATTTCCTAAATCAGTTTCATCTACTGATGAATTGTTGACTTCTAGAGTCTTAACGACTATCCTGGGGTCTTCTTCCTGAATGATTTTGGAGCTTTCTTCAACATCCTTTGGGACATAACCTATCCCGACATATCAAGGGAAAAACACTGCCTCGATGGGATCCACAATATATTGGCCATTGAATCCAAGGCCTCCTCCTTCATATCCCATTTTTCCCATCAACTTTAAGCTGATGCATGAAGCATGTTGTTCAAGGAATTTAAAAGAGTCATCATCATTAATCAACAAAGGAGCTACAGATGGTTTATTTACCTCCATCCCAATATGGGACTCTTGGTCTACTTCGTGGAATGTGTCCACTTTTTCCTAGTGACAAGGATCAGTGGATGATGCTTCTACGAATCCTCTTTGTTTTCTAGATGCCTCGATGGCATCTTCACTTGATTTACAAAGTGTTCATTCATTTGCACTGTCATGATCGAACCCATAACTGGTGAAGTTTCCATGGTTACAAAATGGTCTTATCACCGTCTCATTCCTAGCACCTTCCCCTATCTACATCTTCATGGGTTGTAACTGCTCTTGCAACCTTTGTTTCTCTTCCTATGAAAAATGCAATAATGTCTTCAATCCATCATTCTCTGCTTGAAGGATTTGGTTAAGCTCTTGAAGCTCATTGAATCACAATTGTTTTGGTGATCTCGCCATCCTCAACTTCAACACCTGAAATCGGTATCAATCCTCCTCTGATAACACTTGATCTGAACCTGAGGGTGATTAGTTCGCAATAATTGTTTGATCCTGTCACTTGTCCAAAGAATCAGTTATAGATCATTTTACTTGATCAGATTGTAATTAAAGGTATAGTTGAATTCTTTATAGACTTGAATCCAAAGTGAATAACAACCTCTTTTAGCTTCCTTATGTGTTATATGTCATGCTTTCATTTAATATTCTATGTGCTGAAATTCATGAAAAATAAACATAAGAACATACTACACATAAGAGATATGAAACTTCCCTTGATAAAGGAGTTCACCCGATGTGGGATACGTCTCCAAGTCACTGATATAGTGGGAAAACCCCCTTATGGACTACACTAGGGTTCTAAAGTGTAGGTAGAGCTAATCGTCTAAAGTCTCCTATTTTTAACCACTATCCCGACAACACCCCATATTCATATATAAAGTACAAAGTATAGGGATCCGATAGTCTTACCTTGAACTCTGCGTCTAGTGTCGATCCCAATGCGTTCGGTCGCTTCTTGACTGCAAATCACCTCCCAAGGTTGACCTGCATTCACCAAAAGATAAACAAGAAACTGCGAACAAGCATTCTATATATGGATTAATGGGTTAGATGTCATAACAAAATGTAAATCGTACATAGAGATAAAACACATCATATGGCAGGATGACAAAAGTACTTCTTTATATTAATCTCATAATGTCACTTACAAAATGAGATCGACGACTTATCCTCGAACGCGGTCCTAGGCTCCTCTTCACCAAGCTCCAAATGCTTCCATGTATCCTTCTTCTCTCACACTTCTCTCTAGAGAATAGGCATAGGTTTATGGATGAGGAAAAAGGGAAAGAATGGGGAATTCTGGATCAAACTCACAATATGGATGCAAATTCTTGGGGCAAGGGGGGAATTAGGAAATGGGCAGAGTTTAACTGCTTTCATGCTTCTTCTTAGAATGGGACCCCAACACCTTCTTTTATATGCCAAAAATATAGTTATTCAGTTTGGTGACGGCCTATGGGTGGTCAATTGGTTAGGAAACTACCCAAAAGCTCGTATTCCCTCGCAATTTTTTTTTTTTGCAACTTTTGTGGGTATACGCGAGCTATAATGGTGCATCTAGCATACATATGCATGCAATAATGGTGAAACTAGCATACATACACGGGAAGTAGTAGTACAAGGCGCGTACATCTTCAAAAATTTGGTTTTTAAGAAGAGCTATTCAGTAATGGCTTGGAAAAAATAGTAAGTAAGATGGCCTGTTGCTAGGTATGCATGTGTCGTGAAAATTAGGGTTATAACAGATGGCCCCTAATGTGTGAGGTCAGAAGAAAATTTGATGGAGGAAATACATTACAAATATTTACCAATGTACGAAGCAAGTGAGCCAGGGACCAGAGTTCGGGAGGTGCCATCTGTAAAATAACAATTGTCTCACCGAGGCGGGCATACCCATGCTCGAGATGAAATAAATCATGGCTGCCAATCAAATACACTGCAGATCCATGTCATATAACTATATTAAGTGTAGCCACAGACAGTACACAACGGATCTACATCTCAAAATCAAAAGACATACATGAATAGTGTCCATCTTCAAGAAGTTAATGACTCCTGATGGCTGGAGATGAGGTCTTCAGAGCTCGAGCAACAACTTCAATATTTTCTAAACTCGGGTAGGAGTGTAATGTGAGTGTACATATTCACTACCCGGAGGTCTTCGATGGCTTGTCGGGGAACAAACAAGAGGATCTTGGTGATCAGGTAGAGAACTTCATTAATTTTGAACAAAGACTTTGATTGGATCTTCGGAATGGATGGACATGCGGACAATAGACAAAATGTAGAAGGGCCGAATCAAGTTGGGTAAAAATTCCCTTGGACAATAGCACGATGAAAGATGAGACTTAGGCAGCATGACATTGACATAAGTTCATGATGTAGGAGGCAATACAAACTCTCCATATGTTTGTAAGAATAACCAAACAGAGGAGGACACAACTCTATGTTACGAGAACAACTCCCTAAATTCATATTAAATCCCAGATCTTGACGAAAAAATGAAAGGATCTGCTTTGTCCAAGGGCGACTCATTGTGCTGCCATAAACAGAAAATACTTTCCCCATCCTCTTTTTGGGGTATATCTGATTTTTTTGTCCTTTTTCAATATTTTCAAATCTTGAAAAAGAATAAAAGAATGCTACGTTACAAAGGAGAAACGAGTGTCGCAAACATACTAGTTCCAAGTGCGAGGAACACACTCATTCTTAGAGCAAGGAGACATGTGCAGGAAAATGACACTCGGGAAAATTCCTCCATGGGTCAAGGTGTCAAGAAGTAGAGGCAAAGTGCTACAAGGCTTGCGTATAAGGCATGCTTCAAAGGCTCAGTTGAGAGCCACATGGAGCCGACATTAGGCCAAAGATGCAGAAATGCAAATGTGATTAACATGACACAATGATAATGTCCTTCAATGTACTTTTAAACGAGCCTAGAGAAGGTAAGCTCGATGGTTTTTCATTTTTAGAGAGTCTGAAAAAGCTCAAAAGAAGACTCCACTGGGGTACCTTTTTCGAATATAGTCTAGTCGGTTCGAAAAAGGGATAAATTAATACCGAAAATACGTAACATAGTTAACAACTTAATGAGAACTGTGACCTCAAAACGAGAACTCTGGCCCAAAAAACACATATTTTTGCATTAAAAAACATGAAAATCAACCCCCAAATCAAAAAGTGGTGCTACCGGCATCACCATTTTTTCAAACAGTGTCAAAATTACAACATTTTTCAAGCATGGCCTTCAAAACTCATACAGTAGCTCAGAAAAATCTTAAAATTAACACCTAAATAAAAAAGAAGAAGAAGTCTAAACGTTAAAATTATGGGTAATTACGACCTAAATGAAACTGTGGTTTTGATAATAGATCCCTATGCCAGAACAAACCTAAAATTGGATACAAAATGGTCACTTCAAAATTTATATATTAACTTCTTCTTTTTTTATTAAATTTACATTGAAAAATAAATAAATAAAAATAAAAAAATCTTTGCAATTTTTTCTTTAATGAAGAAAAAAACATATTTAAAAAAAATATTCAAAACCAAAATTAAAAAAAAGAAAAACATTAAAAAAAAGAGTGAAAAAAAAACCTAAAAAAGAAAACAAAAAATTAAAAAATTTCTAAAAAAAAAAGAGTGATCTAGAAAAAATGGTATATATTTTTAAAAAATAATAATGAAAATAACACTTGAAACCTAAAAAAAAGAACGAAATAAATGAAGTAAAAATTTAGAAAACACTAAAAAAAACTTAAAAAAACTTAAAAAAAAGCGAAAAATTTAAACAAAATATTTAAAAGTTCTAAAAAAAAAAAATCTAAACTAAAAAAAATCTAATATTTTATAAATTATAATTTTAAAATAAACATAAATAAAAAATTGAATACAAAATATATAGAAAAATATTTAACAAATATTAAAATGCTTAACAAATTTTAATATTACAAAATATATAGAAAAATATTCAACAAATACTAAAATACTTAACAAATTTTAATATTAAAATAAATTAGAGTCAAAACCAATTAACTCACATATAAATGTTTCATTAATATACAATTTTTAATGTAAGATTTATAAAAAACTAATTATGTGGAAGGCATATTTAATGTTAGGTTTTAAGAAAAACCCTTCAACTCGTTGACATGTTTTCGAAAACCACCCTTTATCCATCCACCTATCATTTATCCTTGAGTTATGAATCTCAAAACCATCCTTTATCCATCCGCCTGTCATTTATCCTTGGGTTATGACTCTGTCATTTCGTCCCGTGAGACAATCCATCCGCCTGTCATTTATCCTTGGGTTATGAATCTCTATTTCCAAGTAAGTCAGCGAACAAAGTGTCACGTAAAAAATATATATATTTTATCCCTTGATTGATTGAGTACAGTATATATCATCTTTAATGTATGGCTGCACAGTTTATATCGCTTACGGTTGATTGAGTGGTTGGAGCAGTATATAGAACAGACTCTGACATTCATTAAAGATATTACTTTTCTTCATTCTCTGAGGTCACCGCCTCTGCATCTGTTGCACTGCCTTCTTCACCTGCCTTATACACCGCTGCACAGTCAGTGGATAGAATTAGAATTTTAATCCACTGTTCTATCGACACTCAAAGCTCTGTTTACGGTCGGGGCCGAATTAGACGAAAAACAGATACACAAATTGAGATTGAGGTCAGAATGTTCTTCCAGATTCCAAGCTACCGACTTGATAGGTGAACTTTCCAATGGGTGGTGTTGGAACAAGTCTGTTATCTTCGGCGTTGTAGGGTTTTGGAATGCCAGAGTTTCGTGGTCAGGAGCAGGCAGAGAGACGCAGGTATTTTTCTCATTGGTATTTCTCATCGGTTGCTAACGATCTGAATTACTAACCTCCTTTTCTTTGGAAATTTATGGGTGTGCACGTAGGGAGCAATTATGTGTAGCAGATACTAGAGTAGTTCACAGTTCTTGTGAAGCAGATACTACAGTTCACAGAAAAAAACACAGAGAAACACAGTTATTATGAGGCAGATACTACAGTTCACAGAGAAAAACACAGAGAAAAGGGGCTTTTACGAGGTATTAATTATTCAAAAGATTTGCCATTATTCAAAAGCTTTGCCAATATAGAAGTTGATGGCCTTGTATGTCTCCTGCAAACCATATTTTGAATGAGATAAGGTGATTCTCTTATAGAGTGAGTGAGCAAGCACTGTAATGATGGTTTGTATTTAAAATGCCAGTTTTTACAATTCTACTCAACTTTTGACAAAGGTGTTGTGCTCTTCCCTACCACACGCCTATTCACGTTCAAAATTTTATGCTGGATCTCCTATAATACAGGTACCGGGGTGGTTCATAACAATTGTACTCTTTTTTTGTTTGTTTTTCACTACTTATTTGGAAAAACTGATGCCACAAAACCATACAATCAATCATCATCTGCATTCATCTAGATTATTTTAATTTTCTTTTTAGGATTTATTGGCTTTTAGACAATATATTCATGTTCTTGTTCTGCAGATAATAATGTGGGTATGCCTAGCTATTTAACTGTACATATATCTTTTAGTTAAGGGATATTCTAAGGAGATTAGTTTCATGCTAATAACATTTTAGGGAGGTGGCAGTTCGTTACTCTGCCTTGTATGCAACTGATTAGGACTCGCTTCATATTAGTAGTCTGTATTTGTTTTTTTTTGTCGGACAAATCTCACTAGACAGGAATAGCTCATTACTCTGCATATAATGCCAGCGTATTAGTAACCATTTTAAATAGAATTTGTGGATGAATTTTGTAGTTTTTGAAATTTACTCAATTTATTTTAGGAAGGAATAGTTCATTCCTCTGCCTTTGGAAATATATATATAGTATTATCGTTGTTAATTTAATATTATTGTGATTAATAAGTAAACATGTTTATATAATTTTATGCAAGGTAGTTTTGGCTATGATCACAAGGGTTATTGTCGTTTTCTTGGATAAAGGAAACAAGTTAATGGAAACCAATCAATTATTATGTTGGTATGGGTTATAGTTCTCTTATGACTATCATTATTAACATAAAGTTCATGATATATTAGAACTTATATCATTATGAATTATTTCTCTTAATTAATATGTAGTAGTAGTTAAATTTCAAATAATAGTGTGTAAATTATGTTTTTGAATGATTGTTTTTTATACTTTATCTGCATTCAAATTTATATATTTGCATATGCATTTGTAATTTTCTCTACCCTATAACAATTTTGGGAAAACATTAAGCACCATAAGGTGAGACAATTATTGGCTCACTGTCAATTATTGGCTCAATTATTGGTTCTTCCACATTCCAAGCTACCGGCTTGATAGACAAACTTTCCAATTGGTGGTGTTGGAACAAGTCTGTTATCTCTATCGTTGTAGGGTTTTGGAATGCAATAATTTTGTGGTTAGGAGTAGGCAAAGAGACACATGTATTATCGAGTTGACAAAGGGGATGATGGGTCTGGCGGTCGAGTCCCTTGTTCAAAAAAATTATTTTGATGTGGGTGTTCTAGTATTTCTTTATCCCGTTGATTGTCTTCCTGGTAAATCTCCATGCAATAAGAGACCACCTGTACAGTGTCACAGACTGATTAATATCAGCTCGATCCATAACTGGAACTTCAAAAGTGAGATTTTCATGATAGATCCAGGTTTAATATGTTTGTATAGATAAGGGAATCCATCAGAGCCTGCATCTCTTTCCGCATCTCAACAAACCTACAATCAGAAGATCAAGAAACATTACATATAATCTATGAAATCAATTTACAAGGAGCTATTGATTCCATTGAAAAAGAAGAGCACATGCAAGCAAACTGTGGCCTTGGAAAGAGCACGCCATACCCCTTTATCCATTGAAGCCTGCAACTCTTTCTGCATCTCAGTAGCGTTACAATCGGAAGATCAAGAAACATTGCATATAATCTCTTACATCAATTTACAAGAATCTATTGATTCCATTGAAAGAGCACATGCAAGAAACCTGTGACTTTGGAAGAGAATGACAATTCCCTTCCCCATGGGCTTGAACGTGAGCGATGAGGTGACCGTCTTCTTGTTTAGTCCAGGCCCCTTTGTTCCATTAAAGAGCATAGGAAAGAAACGTGTGGCCTTGGAAGAGAATGCCATCTCCCTTCCCCATGGGATTGAAGGTGAGCGATGAGGTGATCATCGTCTTGTTTAGTCCATGCCCCTTTGTTAGTATGAGATTTCTCACAGCACACAGATCTCCCCATCTTTTCACGAAGAGAAGAATAATGAAGATGCAAAGGGCCAGAACCGGTGACCACTCTCAATGGAATACACAACCTTCATGGTGACCATAATGATCATTCTCATAGACACTCCTTGTGTGCGACAATGTGCAACTCTTGCAATGCTTAACAGGCACTCAGTGACAATTTGGGTGTTTTTAGTTGCATTTGTTTTTCTCTATCGGGCTTCAAAATTATTCAAAGAAGGTTAAACAATCATTTCATTAGCTATTGAGTTAATGTGCAATATTTATATCTGTTGATTCCTATCATGGGTTTTAAATGTCTTTTTCATGGTAGAGATTGTTGTAATTTTGACACCCATTGAAGTGATTTTTTCCTTTATTTTTTTGTGGGTTATGGTAGAATTAGAGGGAGAACTTTATATGCCTATTGTTCATCATATTCTCTATTATTTGCATATTTTTGGATGAGGTTAGTCTTATATATATATGCTAGTTTATTTTTTCTGGTTTTATATTTATTTATTTTAAAATGTTTAATGTGATGGAAGCCATGTAAACAGTTGCATCTTCTGTACTTGATTGATAAGCATAGTTTCTTGGTCTTCATGCATAAATATATCACATCATTTAATTTATTCTTGATCATGTCATATTAGTAGATCCATTGAAATCATAAGTAGATAAACAAACCTTGCTAATCAAAAAATTGTGAGTAGCCAATGTAGACCTCCCAAGCCAAACCGAGAACGTTGTTCCCTAATAAGTGTGGCTTAGCTAAAAAAAAATTAGGAAACTACTTAAGACCTATTTATAAAGTAGTGGAATAAGCTACTGCCTATAAGTGTGGCTTAGATGAAGACAAAAAAGGAAACTACTTAAGACCTATTTATAAAGTATTGGAATGCTTCCATCTTCCTTGGCTTTTCAATTTCAAAATTTATTTAGGTTTAACTATGCTTCTAACCGGTCTCATCTGAGATACTCTTCCCAAACCTCCAACAAATGAGGCTTACATATTTCCTCGAAGTTTCTACCAATTTTTAGTATCAAATGAATGAATAATCAATGAGATTTGGAAAATGTAAATTGTATCACATCTACAAATATCAGTTGGAACCTAAAGAAATTAGATTTGGTCAGGGGTAATATTTTGTGCATGGGGTTTACTTCATTCTTAAAGAAACTTTCGAGTTAACTGGTTAGCTATGCCTCTCAATCCGATGAGTTCTCCATGATCGACAGACCATTAACTTGTCCCTAAAAAGGATCTATCTTCCAATGAAGGTAACAAGGAAAATGGTGTATTCAACAACAACCCATACCAAAAAAGTCCCCCAACAACTTTACCCCTCCACATATCATGTTTAACCATTTGGAAAAAACCACATAAGGACCATATATAAGATAGGAGTGATGCAACCTGTCCTTCACAATTAAAACTAATCAGAAGAGTTATAAAATGGAGAAGTATATAAAGTGTCCTACCAAAAATAGAAAGTTTCCTTTCATTTGAAAGGGAACTCAATTTACCCACTTCTATGACAAATGATATGGCTTTAGGTCATTTCATTTTACAAATTCTACCCTTTCCAATTCTTAGAACAATATCACTATAACAAATACATGATACACAAATAGCTTTTATTTCAATTATTAAACAAACTTTTTTTTATTTTGAGACTACCATATAAAAAATATGAGTCGTTTTTCTATCATGTGTGTAAAGTTCTATTTCACTTTCTATCCTGGAATTCCTTATATGCATGGACTCAACTAGCATGAATTTCCTTTCCATGATAGGAATTGGTTCTTTCTTTTCTTCATGCAAGTGAGAGAATACATCACATGTCGAAGCCCTTCCTTCTGCATACTTACAAACATCTTCTAACATCAAATTCTAACATCAAGGAAATGAAAGAGAATAAATTGAACAAATTTTCTTCACACGGTAACATCACGACCATGCCATATTTTTGGCACCTTGAACCCTGTACATCTTATTTTCATAATGTGAATACCCATTGCATGGATTAAAGATTTTGTGTACATGGAAGTGTGCTGGATTGTAGACCTCACTTTGATCCTCAACTACCATAAACCATCCCATGAAACTACTCAACAGGGATAGTCCAGGGAACCTGAGTGAAGGATGATATATCATTCTAGGATATGGCACGCCAAATATCATAAAAAAAAGAGAAGGAAATAAGCTAAAACCAATAGTACACATGATGTCCAAAGATTTTCTCAGTGTTTCATATACGCCCATCAAGCGTTTGTTATCTCAACATCATGTCCAACCGAAGTGAGAGAACCCAAATCCACTCCAAAACCAACAATACACATGATGTCCAAAGCAAAGAGAATGAGTATTGAGCTTTACAAGTAGTTTACAGTGAATGGATTTATTGATTATGAAAAATAATCATGAACACCTTTTTTTGGCCTTGGTTATTAATAATGAGAATAGGAGTCATGACACCACATCCAATTATCCTTAGGTAATTATTGTAACTCCTAATTAAGTAAGGTGCTTACTTTCCATGTGCCCCAATGTATGTACCTAAACAAGACTTGAACTTGGTTCTTTGTACATGTGAATACGAATCCACACCAAAATATCAAACCCAGGTCTCTTGTGAGGTAGTCACATAGTCTAAATCCAATACATTCAATATACCCAGATGCATGAATCTAACCATGCCAACTTGATATCAATACTCACCATCATATGCAATAGACCCAAATGCATGAATCTAACTATGCCAACTTGATATGGGCACTCCTAAAATTTTGTGAATATCCATGTTGGTATCAAGAAACTTCGAAAATAGTATAACCATGTAAGAGAATTTTTCCTTGCCACGGGAAGTGAGTTTATTTTTCCTCCTATTTTGTGCACAAGGAAATCCAACAGTCCGATGGAAAATCTCCCTGAAAGACCCAACACAGATTTTCTCTCTCAACAATTAAAACTACAATTTGTGATGAGAATACAACAATAAAGTATGATTGGATCACTCTTCTAACATTTCTAAAAATACAGTCCTCTCACAATTCATAAAACCACTCACATAGAAGTATAGCCATGGCTCTGATATCATGGTATCAAATTAAAGCTTTGATACCATTAAAGTTATCACCCAAAGCAAAGGAGATTTTTATAGTGTAAACTCATTTTAGTTGCAATATTTTCACAATTCCAATTAACAATAGTGATATGAAAACTTTCCTTAAACATTAAGATGTATTGTAATGTTATCTACAAATAGATTTTTGTAGATTTTGTTCAAGACATATAATAGGTCTTCATCAAAATAGTGAACCAACCTCCAATATGATCATTTTAATTGTAATATCTTTATGATCATTTTAATTGTAATATCGCCCGTGGGGATTAGGGCGATGCCCAACATAGCCCCGTAGTTCTCACTTCTATATATTATTTATATATATTATATAAGCTATATACAGTTTATATAATATATATTTAGTTATAGTTTATATAATATATACAAACTAAATATATAGTTTATATATATTATACAGATTATAGTCGATATAATATATATAAACTAAATATATATAGTTTATATATATTATATAAACTATATATAGTTTATATAATATATATAAACTATTTTAATTTTTTTTTATTTTTTTTTATAAAATTTAATTTTTAAATTAGTTTTTAAAGGTTTTTAATGTATTTTTTTTTCTTTTAATTTTGGGTTTTTTTAATAATAATAATAATTATTATTATTTGTATTAAAAAAATTATTTTAGGATTTTTATATATTTTTTGTTTTTTAATTTTTTTAAAGTGTTTTTTGGCTATAAATTTATTTTTTTACTTTTTTCTTCCTTTTTTCTTAGTTTTTATAAATAGTTTTAATTTTTTTTTTCCTCTTTGTTTTTTTAAGATTTTCTTTATTTTATTTTTTTTATAAATTTTCTTTTGTTAATTTTAATTGTTTTTTTTCTTAATTTTTTAAGTTTTTAATTTATGAAAAGAAATTTTAATTATATTTCTTTTCTAAATATTTAAAAATAGTGTTATTTAAGTACAATTATTTTCTATGTATTGAAGTAACAGTGAACAATGTATTAAAAATGATGTGTTTTACTACATTCTAAAAGTATGGAACAACAAATTAATTAAAGAGACACAATTACATGAAAAAACCTAATTTCAAAAAAGTAAATGGAAAAAAATATTTATAAGATTGAAAGGAGCATGAAAAAATGACTAAAATCATCAATGAATAAAAAATAAAAAATAAAAAAAATTGAAAAAATTGAAAAAATTGACAATTTATGAAAAGCAAGCATTTAAAAAAATAATTTGGAAACATTGTTGATCGAAAAATTTAAAATATCGAAAAACCATCTAAAAAGGGAGGGGGGTGCTACCGGTAGCACTATTTTTAAAAACATGGTAAAAAACTTGACCCCCCAAAAAACGAGAACTTTGTAGAGTTCTCGTTAAGTTGGTAACTATGTTACGTCTATTCAAAACCATTTTAACGAGTGTGATAAAGACAAGATCACTCGACAATCTTTTCAATTTTAAGGAGTCTGAAAAGAGATTAACTATGGACTCGCTGCCTTTTTCCAAATTTAGTCTCCTTAGCCCGAAAAAGGCGAAATTTATTAAGGATAACTCTCCTAGTGAGACGAATCTCCCAAGGTATACCTTTTTACTCCTTAATCTATAGGCCGAAAAAAGGGGTAAACTCATGCCAGTAGATGTTTTTCTAAACCAATTAATGAGTGTGAAAGAACATGGTCACTCGACGATCTTTTCAATTTTAAGGATTTTGAAAAGAGCTTAACTATGGACTCTGTAATGGATGTTCTTCTAGATCGGTTTAACGAGTGTGAAGAAACAAGCTCACTCGATGATCTTTTCACTTTTAGGGAGTCTAAAAAGAGCTTAACTATGGACTCCATGGGGGTTCCTTTTTCGGAAATTTAGTCCATCAGGCCCGAAAAAGGGTTAAACCTATACCTGAGAATACTCTTCTAGCGAACCAAAGTTCCTAGAGTATACCTTTGTTCGTACAATTGACCATCTTGACCGAAAAAGGGGTAAACTACCGCCAGAGAGAAGTGCCTTCAAATTTTATTTTGGCAAGCATGAAGGGCAACAAGATCACTCGACAATATTTTCAAGTTTAGAGGGTGTGAAAAGGGCTTAAAAGAAGACTCGTTTGTTTTTTGGGAGTCCCGAGGATGAGGCCAAGAGTGATAATATATCAGACATGTGAAGGCTCAAACTCATAATCAAGACAAGACTAAAAGGACTCTCGAGCCTACTTTCATTAGCAATGACATGGACACCAAAATGCAACCAGGATCTACCTAGGGCATCCATCTGAGGGTAGGGTCTACCACTAAATTACGACACTTTTAGAGAGGCAATAAAAGTTATGTGTCACAATTCGGTGGGGTCGATCCTATGGTAAAGAAATAAGGACAACGAGGTGCAACAAGTGGAGGTGGAATCCTAACTTAAATGCACAAATTTGGAAAAAATGAGTTTTCACCAAAGGACCATAAAACTACCCCAACTCCGAAAAATTTCTCCAAACCAAAAGTAAAGTGTATCGTAACATCCAATGAGAAACTAAAGAACCACGTTACATGATTTTCAAATCAGAAAAAACGACAACAGGGGTCTAAAAATGACAAAAAGAGCAAAAAAAGTCTATAAATAGAAGCTGGAAGCTCATTATCACCATTGCAAATTGAGAATTGACCAAAAAGCCAAAAACACCCCTTTGTGAAAGAAGTTTATTCCGGGATCTTCAGTGGACAAAACAAACTTCCGCTTGGACCAAGTAAGTACAATCTAGTCCCTCTTGCATTCCCAATTTTAATTTTTTCATTTCTTTTTGTTTTTTGGAGGGGCACACACCTCTAAAAAGGTCGGCCCTGTATGTACGCGGGATGTCCAAGCACAACTCGCATATGCATGCGAGAAGTGAAAAATCTGCCCACGTACATACACAAATTTCCTCAATACGGCCCGCGTACATCCTCCAACATATGAAAATTTTTAAAAATGCATCATTTGACTCTCCTTTGAACTTGTCATTTGTAGGATGTATGTCCATTGGAGAGAGAGAGAGAGAGAGCATGAGGACATTGATTCAATGGTCGAGGAAGACCCTTGCTATTGTCGTCGCATTAAAACAATGCAGGTTGTGGAAATTCTTTCGGTGTCCACTTGATCCGGATTTTATGAGAAAAATGAAATGAATACAGATTATTAACAGGTGCTTAACAAAAAATAATAGAGATACAGTAAAATTGGTTTTCTATTCAATAACGAAATAAGATGAAACTGTAAAATGCAGCGGAAACAAGCTTGCTGGAATGGTGGCGGCTTATCTCTGAGAAGAGATGTGACGACAGTGTGCATTTGCAAGAAGAAGGTTACAATGAATCTTTGAAGGCCTTATTACAATAAGAAAGAATGCCCAAAACCCTAGACATCCAAAAACCTAACCCTAGGAGATGAAACGCCAAAAGTCATGTGGGCCCTGTTTGGGTAAGCTAGTACATCAACTTCTCGGGGTCGTAACTATTGCATGCGATCTCCGTTTTAGGAGTGTGATAGCCCGTTGGAAAGGTATAATAGAGGAGATTCATTTTGGGGTCCCAATCATGCCTTTTTCCATCATCAAGGAGCTTGATACTGAAAAACCTTCATTTAGGCCCTCAAAATGGCCTCGGAAGTAAAAACTGCTAAAAATAGTAAATTGCCAAAAATGTCAGAAAACTGTTTTGAGCCAGTTGGAAAAGGTGGGTGGCCACCGATATCCATCTAGATAAATCCTCCCTCATTAGGTAGAAATGGTCTCCATTGCGTTGAGTTCCCCCATTAGATGAGGAAATTTTTGCTGAATTCGGCCCCGGGTGAGCCACTTGCCTTGGTGCAGGAGTTGCCCTGCTTTGACGACTCGATAAAGTTGGATCCTTTGTTGTCGAGTGCCCTTGATCTGTATGTCCACAATATGATCATTGGATGCCTATTGTATGTAGTCAGGGTTGATATTTGTTGATGTCAGCTATTCTTCTACTTCTGCGGTGTCCAATAATGGTGGGAAATAAGGGCGAAGGAGATCCACGTTGAACACTGGGTGCAGGCCAAGGAAAGGAGGAATGATGAGCTCAAAAGAATTATCCCCCATGGCCTTGGTGATAGTGTATGGTCCATAACGGAGTGGGCGAAGCTTTCTATGGGGTTCTGTAAGGCATTCTTTCTGCAAGTGCAACCAAACTTTGTCGCCCACCTGAAACTTATG